>JACDOX010000435.1:234788-261740 GCA_014549065.1 Cardinalis cardinalis | reverse complement strand
CCCTTCCCTTCCCTCAGAAGGAAGGTGAGTGAGACTTCAGTCTCTCACTTAAGCCTCTGTGTGCCTCAGTTCCCAAGCAATTCAAAATTCCCTTTGTCTCCTTATCCTGCAAACTGGAAAAAAATTCTTTTCCAAGGCCTGCCTTTAAGAGTTGTGTCCTTCGTGGAGCTCAAAAATGTTGTAACATAAGTAAGACTGGATGAAAAATTGGTGTGACACAAGTTTCCCCTTGTGTCTGTGCATTTCCCAAAGAAAAGAAAGGCATTTATCCATTTGATCTTTAACTGAAGTTTTTTTAATTTTGGTTTGAAATGAGAGGATTTTTGCCAAGCTGTGAAAATCCATTAAGATGGCCAGATGACCAGCAGATTCTGTTGATGTGTCTTAGTTGGTCCAAAATCCATTCTGACTTTCCAGACCAAAAGGTGATGACCTTTTTCTTACCCATGGAAATTTTTAGAGCAAGCCCCATGCTTTTCTTCCTGCAAAATGCACCAAACATTATTTAAAGCTGCTAAGGAGATGAACAGTGTATTGGGACCATATTGCTCTCCTATCATCTGGCATAATGGTTTTCTTTTTGCCATTTAAGATTAAAACACATATGGAACTTGCTTTAATTTGTCACTTTTATTTTCTGAGTTGCTGAGTTCCAGCTTCAGCTGGGTTGTCACATTAATTCTGTTTAAATCTTGGGGAGCAAGCAGGTTGATTGGAGCTAACTGTGTTCTGTATAATGATTCTGAGCTTAAGCAGCGTTATCTCCAGCAAATGTCTTTTCTACAATAGTCATCTATGTGAAGCCCTGGAGCAATTCTTGGCTTTTTCACTCATATCACTTCACTATCAAAGCTGAAATGATTAATATTCACAGAAAAAAATAGATTTTCTCACAGCAAATCTTCCTTTCTATTTCTGTTTGGTGAGAACCAAGCCTTCTGCATACATTATACAGATCAGCTAGAACCAGTCTGAGAAGTGAGGATGTATATCTGTGGAAGTGATACAAATACATCACTGTGATTAGCAGAAAGGAATGGTAAACATGCCCACGTTCCTAGCAGGCACACCTTTTTCACCCAGCTTTTTGCCCTGCTTCTCCTGTTACCTGCGTGGGTAATAAAATCAGGGATGGTGCCCTTGAACAGGCTGAATTTCTGTGGCRTGGATAAAATTTGAATTGCACCCCTTTTGTTGCTGTGAGAGCAGCAGCCCCACGTGGTATTTTCTGATGGACAACAGCCACCAGGCGGCCACTCCATGTGGGGGTGACCACGGGGTGTGACCTCGTCCCAGGCACGAGCAGAACCAGCCAGGTCTGGTGAGGACCAGGACTGCCAAGAGCAGATGCTGACTGAATTGCTCCCTAGCCCTGAAGGTGCCCAGGGCTTCTAAAATGAAACCAGTTTCCACCAAAACCAAGGTGTGCATCCAGGAGTTGGAGGTGGCTGTTAATTAAAAACAGGAACAAAGCAGCCAGAATTTGGCTCAGGTGCATGATCTGGTTTCCAAAGTCTGGTTTTAAAAGAGATGCTTGGAGTGGTTTCAGATCTTGTTGAAATCAGCAGTGAACTGGTGAGGTGGACCTTAGGTGACATCCCAAGRGTCAGTGTTTCACAGGAGGAGAGCATTCCTTTAAATCTCCTGTAGTAAAAATGATGACTGCTCACACATTTAATCAGGGCACACTGTAAAAGCAACCAGCCTCTTTCCTTTAGAAAATCCCTTTTTGTCCAACCATGTCAGCCAAAGTCCATATCTACATATGAAGTGTTATATGTAGCTATAAATAGGCATTGATTTATCTATAGGCATCTCTGTATATATGTATATTTTTGTGTGTTTCCTCTTCAGGAGGTGAAACCCATTTGTTTCTATGTAGGAACACCCTGCTGTGGCTTCCCATCAAAAAAGTGTTTGGTTTTGGGTAAGAACAGCCTCCAAGGCCATTTTTGAGTCAAACCTGAGGCCTCTCCAGGAACACCTTCAGCTTCAGGTGTTCTCCTGGCCAATTAAAAGGAGACCAGTAACAAGAAACAATCACTTTTACTGTTGCTAGCCTTCTTTAGCCTTTTTTTTTTGTTGTTGTTGTTGGTTTTGGTTTTTTGGTGTTTTTTTGGTTTTTTTGGGTGTTTTTTGGTTTTTTGGGGTTTTTTTTGGGTTTTGGGGGGTTTTTTTGGGTTTTTTGGGGTTTTTTTTGGGTTTTTTTGGTTTTTTTTTAGTAGGAACACCATGAAGAGAACCCAGCAAGAATCTGACTCTTCTGTCGGTGAGCCAGTGAATAAACCCCAGCAGATTGCAGACAAACAGAAATCAATAAAAGCTGTGGTGAATAAAAAAGACTTTCTGCGTGGGGTGGAACTTGTTTTGCCAGAGCTCCCGAAAGACAACGGCCAAGGATGCCTTCCAAGACATCCCCATGCCTGGTGGAGGAGGCAGGCTGAGCACTGAGATGTGCTCGCTCAGAGGGCTAAAACTGAAGCGAGAAGCATTGATTTGCACCTCTTTAGGAATTTTGTCTTCAGATGTCTCTCTTTGGAGCTGCCCAGGGGCAATGCCAGTGCCTCTGGAGGAGGCAGGATCTGGAGCAGGAGCAGCTCTTTCAGGAGAGCTTCGATGTGGCTGTGCGGGGAGCAGTGTCAGGCAGGGTGGGCTGTGTCCTGCTGGACACGGAGCAAGGAGGATGCAGTTTGATATTCCGTGCTGGAAATCCATGGAAAGCCTCTGCTGGCAGTGCTGGGGCTGCCCATGTGAGCCCAGAGAGAGCTGGCATGTCACAAAGGTCACCAGACCACCCAGTATTGTGCAGAAAGATAATTTCTAAGATGCCTGGAGAGGTGAGGATGGGACTGGGAGAGATGCTGAAATTACTGCAAATGGGTGTCTGGCCTTTCCTGGTGCTGGTGCTGTGTGCCTCTGGCATGCCTGTGAGACAGTGAGGAGATGAAAATGCTCAGGAACAGATTCCCATCTTCACTGAGGAGCTTCTCTTTTGGCTTTGGCAGCATATTTGCTATATTTGTTTGCTCCCTGAGGACTTTTTTTAATTTTAAAAGGTGAAGGAGAAATAAGCTTTTACATCAGAAATTGTTTGAGTCTGTAACTTTTCTTTTGGTGTTTGTTCTGTGGCATAAAAGCAAAAGGTGTCTAATGGACTCTTCAAGGAAGTAATCATCTGGTGTACATCCTTAAAGCATAAAGCTTTTATTGATATTTTTACATGTAGGTAAAAAAATGCAGTGATAAAGTATTAAACTATTCTATTTTTTGCACCAATACAAAACAGCAGTTAATGCCATTCTTAGACAAACTTCATAGCTATTATTTCTTAACCCTGCAATTGTGAAGGGAGAGAAAAATAGGAGGGGAAAGTTGTACTGATGTAGCTATGGATGTTGTTTAACCATTCATCCCTCTTGATATAATGGTGCTGGATCAAGATATTTTATTTTCATTCATTATAATGAAGTCTTACTCCCCCTAATTTTTACTTAACCATTCTTTTTTTTTTTTTTTAACCAGGGACTAGCAGTTGTGCTCCTGGCATATTTCCTGCACAGAAACAAAATCTGGCAGTCTGGTATGATTACAGACTGCGACTCTTTAGCAGTGCCTCCCCCATTTTTTTCAGTGGGGCTGGCTGCTTCTCTTCTTTCTTCCTTCTTATATTCCTCTCCCCCTAACTGAGGCCTCCATGCTCTCCCAACCTCTCTGTGGCTGCCTCTTCCCATAAAACACTTGTCCACCCTTAATGCATTTGCTCTTGTTGAAGTACATCCAGAAATAGCTTCCAGATGCTGTCATAGATGTCCATCTCATTATTTCTGGTGAAGGGATTTCACTTAAGCATAGCTCCACCAAGAAAAGCAGGAGTCTCTGCCTGGTCCACATCTGCTCATCTAGTTCATCCCTGCAATCATCTTGGCCAGCAGCACAGTTTTAGAAAAATCCAGCTTTTTCTTTTCTGTGTTCATGACAAACTTTTGGAAATGAGTGGATATGTTCCCAGACACCCAAACTTCACAGTGCTTAGCAAGGTTATTTTCTAAACGTGGTCCAGCCACTCTAATAAAATCCCTCAAAGGAGTGGCTGAACCTGTCCTTCATGTCAGAGCTCTTGAGGCTCCCAAGAGGGTAGGTGTTTACTCATCCAGGAGGCTTTGATGGGGCTCTAAGTGTGGTAGGAGAGAGTCTTCAGTCCATAAAAAGCCAGCTCCAAAAATGTATTTGGAATCATCTGATCATGGGATGCCAGATTGTAAAGGGACCTCAAGGATCATCTGATCCAACCTTGGCAAAAGCAGGTTCTGGACAAGATGGCACTGCACTCTCTCCAGCTGAGTTGTGAAAGTGAGCAGTGTTGGGAAACCCACCATTTCCCTGGAGAGACAATTCCAATGGCTAATTGTTTTCATTGCGAGCAATTTTCCTCTTATGCCTAACTGGAATCTCCCCAAGAGCAAATTGTACCCATTACCCATTTTTCCATGTGACTCCTTGTAAAARGGGAGCTTCTACCTCCCCTGTAGCCTCCCTTTAAGTACTAGAACATGGTGATAAGTCCTCCCCACGGCCTCCTTTTCTGAATAAACCYAGTTCTCTCAACTTCTCCTCAGCTGGCAGCTTCCCAGCCCTTTGATCATCTCTGTGGCCCTTCTTTGGACCTTCTCTGTCTGGTCCACTGGTTTGTTTTTTTTTTTTATGTCGCAGTGACCAAAACTGAACACAGTGTTCCAGATGTGGCCTGACGAGGGCTGATTAGAGTGGGATAATGACTTTGTTATCTCTGCTGGCTGATGCAACCCACATCCTGTTGGTTCTCTGTGCTGCAGCAGCTCATTGTTCACTCTCATGGAGCTTGTTGTCTGCCAGGACCCCCAGGTCCTTTCCCACAGAGCAGGTTTATATTCCCATTACCTTTTTATTCCTGGATTGTGTATTCCCAGGTGCAAGACTTGTCTTTATTGTGCTTCATAAGTTTCTCATTATCCCACTCTTCCAGACCTTTCCAAGTCCATCTTCCAGGTCACTTATGAAGATCTTAAACTTAGTTGTGTAACCTTATTTCTCTGATATCTCAACTCACACTGCATTAACTGTGTGAAAATCTTTCACTCCTTGTCACCATTGAGCTTTAAAGATCAGGACACCAAAGGATGTGAGGCCCAGGAGAGGGAAGATGGAGAAATATGTCTTGCAGATCAATAACCAGAGAAAAGGGGAGGTCTGCCAGGTGAGTGAAAGGCAGACATAGGTCATAGGGAGCTGAAGAAAAAGGGCTGAGAGCTGAGGGTGGAGAGCAGAGCCTTAAACTGCAGTAATAGCCCTGATATCACCCAGCTCCATTTTCCTCCTCACTTTGGTGCTGCCTTGGTTTGGAACCTCTGTCTCCAAGGGCCAACACAGGCTCAATCCCTTAAAGACCTGGTCTTTCTCATGGAAAATGCATGTGAACACCTCTTGACTCAGATGCTTCAGCCTGCACTTGAAGATTCCTCCTTTCACAGGTGATCTGTCATTCTCTCTGAAGAAAGGACGTTTTCCTGTCCTCCGGCTGTCCAAGGAGTTTTGCACTTCCCAGGGGCTTGTTTACTTTTAATGGATAATTGCACCTCTAGATATTCAAGGTCTCTGGGTCTGGTTTTGAGTGCAGTCTCAGTGGGGCTGTGTGGTCCGGAGGATGTTATGGCTGTGTTGTCTGCTAGCTCTATAGTGGTTTTGAATTGCTCCTTTTTTATTTTTTTTTCCGCACTCATTCACCTCTTACACTTGAAAAAGGGTGTCTTTTGTTTTTTATGCACCATTAATTATTGTATACACACACACCCATATATATGTGTATATAAATATAAACACAGCTTTATTGTGTCTGCCCTGAGTCGTTTCTGTGGCTTTCTCTCATTTGCTTTCCACTCTCCTCTCATAATCACCTTGCTCTGTGTGCTTGTTGACAGCCCCTGTTTGGTTCCAGTGTCTCAAGAAGGGTGTCTGGAACGAGACACATCTCTGGCACTGTGGTTTATTTCCCTCCAGCACTGGCTAGAACCCCTGTTTGGGCCTGCAGGATTTACAGCCTCTGGCAGGCAATGAGTGTATCTGTTAGATTTTCCCCTGAAGTAACGTTTACTGATGTTTTTGGCAGGTGAGGAGAAGACCCAGCAGGTGAGTGGTGTGAGCCCCCAAAAATGCTGTGGCTGCCGGGAGAGCATCTCGGGGCACCCCACAAGCATCAGGGGCCCGGTGCGCGGGGAGCAGTGCTGCTGTGTGGGCAGCAAAACACGGGGAGATGTCAGTGAGTCTTTCAGGGCCACATGTTCTTCACAGGCTGAGCACTGCTGGAGGCAGATCAGGCTAGCTGGGGTTGAGCTGTCCTTTTAAAATCAGCCTTCAGTGCGCCTCGCTCTCCTCACAGGCTGTGGCATCCTCTGCTGAAAGCCCCTGAGGCTCTGCTGAGCTTGATGGACAATTCCTTTTCTTTCTTCCCCTTTGTGCTCTCTCACAAAGAGAAACTGCTTCTCTTCCAGGGAGAGGAGGGAGGGAGGGAGGGGAGGAAGGAGGGAGGGAAGGCAAGGAGGGTTTTCTTCTCGGCCTGGGATGCCTGCACCTCCACACTTCCAGCCCTGTCCTACGGCCCGGCTGGATCGCTGTTGGTATGGCAACGCTTCCCTGCACCAACCAAACCGTGAAAGGTGAGGGGAAAAATAATTATTCATCTCCATTTAGCTGATGGTGTACAGACTCCCAGAGATCAGGGTTTCTTAGAGGAATTTATGGTGTGGATGTGTCCTGGTGGTGTTTTTGTTTAAGGTATCCACGATGGCCGGGTCCCCCTCAGGAATCAAGGTACAACCAGCACTGATCTGAATCTTTAAGGGGCTTTTGACAAACGTGCTTCAGAAAAAAAAAAAAAAAAAAAAAAAAAAAAAAAACCAAAAAAAAACCCACAAAAAACCCTGGGGCTTTCAGGGGACATTTGACATTGTTCTGGCTCTGCAGCCATTAAAGGTGAGCTGACCAAGGTCACAGAGGTTACCAGTGCTGAGGTGGGACTGAGTCACATCTCTAGAATTTGAGCTATCTCCTGATGCTTTCTTTGCTCTGATACCTGCTTGATACAAATAAAACAAGGCACAATTTCTCAGCCTGAGCTCCTCTGTGCTTGGGTGGACAGTTTGGATCTTCTCAAATATCAACAGCAATTGGGAACAAACCCTGACAAACCCCTGCAAATGAAAGACAATTGAGTGAATTTGCAAAGCCATCTGTGGAAAAGTAGAAGACAGTGGAGAACATCCTGCCTGTCCTGGGTGTTGTCGATCTCCATGCCCAGTGGTTTAAGTACGTTTGTGTGCTTTGAAAAAGGATTTCATATGCAGGAGCCTGTTGCCTTGACCTGAACTTAGCAAAGGGGCATCTTGAGGCATTGTCACATCTTGGGAATGTGGCYTAGCTTTGCATCATTTATGGAGTATGCATTATTCTGGGCTAATGTGAACGTAAGCCTTTGATCTCATGCCATTGCACCAAGCGAAATAGATGTAACTGTTGAATTCCTTCCTCTTTTATCATTCCTTAGTCAATAATACTACAGCTTACCATTCCTCCATCCCCCTCCTCCTTTGTGCAGCTTCTGGGGCTGTGTTGCTTTCCCTTCTGGTTTTCAATCCTGCTGTATTCCCCACGCTTTCAAGACAGGTTTTATACAGGAAAAAGGAAAATACATTTCATAATGCAAACATGCCCTGCTCAGCACTTTCTGTTATCTTATTTATACACTGCAGTACAGCTTTCTATGACCCAGTGATTATCATTTCCCAGAGCTATCATCACTTTAAAGCTACCTCTGGGTTGTGCTCCAGCAGATGGTACAACCCCACGAGCACTGTGAGAGCCTGGAAGGGAGGGGATGGGGCAAGTTGTGCTCACACAAACCAGGCTGCTGCCCCAACAGCCAGAAAACCTTTACCTTGCACTGCTTCTCACACTGTTCAACTTCAGCCTGTGCTGTTGAGCCCTGTCAGGCTGTTAACCACCAGGGAAATCAAGGTGGTTGTTTTTCTTGGGTTTTGGGCCTGTCTACTTGCTGACTTTTTTTTTTTTTTCCCCTTTTAATTTTTTTTCCCCCTGCATAACAACTGAGCTGATTAATTCCAAGATAGAATACCAAATAAGTAAGAGTCATTCATTATATGCAGTATTCTAATAGATTTCAATGTGATCTAAACTTGGATTGAATGCTAACCCATTGATTGCTATTCAGTTGTTTAAGCAGCTGTGCTACTAAGCTGAGCAGTTGCTCTGTGTCATCCTCCTCTTTCTTCCTTCGATTTCTACCTCCCTTTCTCCACTCTTGAAATGGCTAACCCCTTGTCTATACATTTTGCTCCAGTGGATTGTGTCCTTTGTGGCTGGCTACCAAGCACACAATGGGGATGGTAGACAGCTAAAGTCATGAAAGATACGTTATCCCCACGTAATTGGGTGAAATTCCCATGGGTATTTCACCAAGCAGAGCAGGTTGTTATCATTCTTGTTGAGATGATAATAAAGAGGTGTGATTTACTGCTCTGGTTGTTTCAAAGGTGTCATTTGAACCTAGGGGAGTGTGGTGCTGTTAAACAGACCTGGACAAAGCCTTTCAGAGCAGTGAGTGCACGTCTGTAATTGTAGGCAGGGGCATTAAAAATAAAAAAAGGGTTGATTATTTTTCATAATCCTGCACTTTTTCTTTCACTCCAAGTGAAGTTGTGGGTGCTTTCCCACTGTGCAAATGAGGCTTTCTGGAGTGTGCATAAGTATGTGTACACACATGCATATGTACAGATACTAATTGAATGTGTACATGCATTTTTATACATGTTAACATAAACATCTAAGGTCTTTTATGGATATCCAAGTGGTTTTTTTTTCTTCAGTTGTGGCTTAGCTATGTTTGCCTTCATAGGTAAATAGGTGTTCAAAATATCCTGTGGAAAATGTGGCTACTTTAGCTATCTAAATCTGAGTTAGATACCTAATCTAATCTACCTTTAGGCTATAGGGTTTGAACCTTCTGGTGTTTACCATTAGTGAATCCTGAATCTGACCTTGTGGCAAACATTGTGAAAAGTCCTCATTCATTCACTTGTTGGTGCTGAAGCCTTTTAATAATTCTATGGCTTCACCTTTTTTCCTGGGAGCATTTGGGAAGGGTTATTACACATGGTTGCCTGAAGCTGGGAATGAGATCTGGTGCAATAATGTGCAAAGAATCCTCATTAAAAAAAAAAAAAGAAAAAAAATKTATTAGCAGGCCTTTTATTGTGCTTTCCATAAGATTGTATTGGGTTTGTTATGAATTCTGCTGACACTTCTGCAAAGAGTCAAAGTGAGGCTGCATTGTGGTGGTGTAAAAAAAAAAATAAAATAAATCAGATCTCTTTCATATCCACCACTTGGATGCCAGAAGTGGTTAGTGCCAATGGCCATTCTTGCTTTAACATGTTACAGATAGGAAATAGCTGCAGGGAGAATTAGAGAGTGGGAAAACAGTCAGCTGGCTCATGGGTTAACTGTGAGATTCCTGGTAGCAGAGAATTTCTTTCTTCATTCTATATTGAAGCCCATGGTTGATAAAGCTGAAGTTCTACATCATAAATTCCCATTTGGACATTCAGTTTTGAGAACCTACATCCAGCATCCTTATCATTTTGATGTTAAAGTCACAATCAGTAATGAAATCTGCTTGCTTTTCACACACTGAAATTAGCTTTGATTCTTTGCCTGAAACATATGTTTAAAAGGCAACATGCACATACTGTGCACTGACCCTATCAAAGCAATAAATACCATTGAAGTCATTTTCCGAAGCTGCCTACAGCATTAGTTTATTTTTAATATGGTCCCTCTGAAGGAGTGGTGTAGGAAATGCCTATGGGAGCTATTTGAATTGTCTGTCTGGGGTGAAGTCCCCACCTTGCCCTGCTGAAGAAGAAAGTAAGAGGGGATACTAATTTCCCTTTGTTGTGGCAGAAGATGATGTTTAATTCATCAGATTTAGAGCCTTTCTAAGGAAAATGGTATTCTGTTTTGGGTGAGAAAAATGCTTCTTTGATACTTAGCATGATTTGAAGCAAGGGACGAGGGAGAGAGAGATATTGCTGTAACCAGGAATGGGGTTCAGTCCATGACAGCTCTCCTGGTTCTTTATGACAGCTGTTTTACTCTTATTTGCTCCTGCACTGTTACCTGGCCATTCCTCCCAGRTCCAGAGGTTCCCTCTGTGGGACAATGAGGAGATGGGCATGCACCAAATGACCTTTTCCAAAGTGACCCCACTCACCCAGGCAGGCTGTGCTCCCCATCACAGCTGGGGAGCCACAATATTTGGAGCTCTGGGGAGCTCTGTGCCAGAGGCAGTGAGTGGGTCAGACCACAGGGCTGGTTTCACACTCTGGTACCAYCCTTCTTCTCCCTGTACAGCCCCAAAATGCCCAGCCTTTCCTGTGTTTTCCTGTGCCAGAGCCATGGCAGGTCCAGACAAAGCAGGCACCTGAGTGGATGAATTTTCTGCCCCTTGAATGCCAAATGACGACGTTGAGCACGGTTTGGATTCTACAAACCTGAAAGATTGGTCTCCACTGGCAAAGGGGAGGCATTTTTTGTCACTCATGGTCACAATTAGAATGACAAGGCCAGGCTGCTACATCACTGCTCTTTAACACTGTCAGCACCAGCTTTGCCAGAATTATCCTGTCTGAAGCATGAATGGACCTATTCATTTTCTCACTTTGCTTGACCTAGGAATCTAGGAGCTACCTGATGGCATATGGGCTGCATTCTCCTGTAAAGAAATTATTAAGTTAAAGACTGGGCTAAAAAGTGTGCTCTCCTAGCCATGAAAGACTAATTTTATGTTTGTTTGGACATATTTGTAGAGTAGCTGTGTTATGCACCATGCTTCTAAATACTGTTTCATGCTGAATAATGAGTTTGAAATCTTTCAACTTCCAGGGTTTGTATTTGTGTAGAGAAGAGAGGGAAGCATGCAGGAGAAGGATATAGTTTTTAGAAGCAGACTTTGATTCAATTTCTTTTTGCATTTTATTATGGCTGAGGCAGGAAAACACACAGATCTCATGCCCAAGACGTGTTTTCAGAACGCAGTGGTTTCGTTTTAAATGGGTCCCCAGAGAAGATGATCTCAAGCAGGGAAATGTGTGCAGTCTTTCCAATGAGATAAGAATAATCATTGCATTTCTGCTGTGCATTTCTGCAGTGCTGTAAACACTCAGTCAATCTCAAGATGGAGATCACAATTCAGCTGCTGACAGTGGAAGCCTGGCCACCAGTGTGGGGAAGCAGCAGGCTGGCACAGGAATCTAGTGGCAGGTTCACCAAGAAACACCTCATTTTCTTACCTGTGGGTGAAGCAGGTGCACAAGGRCGTCAGGAGCCTTGTGGGCTGAAGTGAATCTTGCTTTGTTTTCAGGAAACTGTAAAAGGCAGGTAAAATCCAGCTGGGGTATGACCCTGACACCAGGCTGTGARCTCTCCCTGTCCACATGGCAGAGTCTTGCCCAGCTGGCCATTGTTAGAGCAGTGAATTTGTGGGGGTTGCTGTCCAAGCCATTTGGATGTTTCGTGGTAGCAAGATCTAACTTATCAGCCTGGTTTAATTACAGGAAGATCTTGAGCCCCTCTGTGTCACAGACACCTTTTATGAAAAGTTCTTTCCTTAGGATTTTTTTCTCCGGAGAAGCTGAGAGGCCTCAGGAACAAAATGTAAGCAATGGTTATCTGCTGCTGTGGAATGCAACAGGTGCATCTGGGATTGGTCTCATGTGGATGTTTCTAATTAATGGCCAATCACAGTCAGCTGGCTCGGACAGAGAGCCGAGCCACAAACCCTTGTCATCATTCCTTCTTATTCTATTCTTAGCTAGCCTTCAGATGAAATCCTTTCTTCTATTCTCTTAGTATARTTTTAATGTAATATATATCATAAAATAATAAATCAAGCCTTCTGAAACATGGAGTCGGGTCCTCTTCTCTTCCCTCATCCTCAGACCCCTGTGAGCACCACCACACCCCTGCTTATTGTCAGCTTTCTCAGCAAAGCTGGTGGCATCAGTCTTGCACAATGACCYAGCCAGCCTGTGGAGGAAGGCCATCATTAGCTTGTCCTCAGTCTAAAAGTGGCCACAGAGACTCCTTTCTTTCAATAATTCATTCTGCACAGCAGCTAATGGTGGTCCACTGCAAGGCAGGTTCCTGTTGCAAAAGGGAGGTTTTGACCTCTCACTGAATTTTTTCCTCACCTGTCCTGGTCCTGAGGCTCGCATGAATGTTTGTGGAAATTTTGGAAGTTACCAGAAGTACCTGAGTCATCAGTCATTCATGTAGGCCTGGAAGAAGTTCTGGGCATCACTAGGTAACCATCAGTCACAACACAACAGAGCAGAGGGAAGTTTCACGTTTCTTTGGAAGAGTTTTCTGAGCGTTCATGTGAGAGCTGAGCCGTGCCAGACCTGCTCCTCACACCCAGATTTTGTCCCTGTGGTGCTGCAGTTCCTGTTGGGTTGCRCTGTGCACCAGCAGACCTGAGAACAGACTAGCCAGCTCTGAAAGTCTTCTCTTACTCAGAGCAGAAGGACTGTTAAAATCCCAGAAATTAATGGCTTATTTTATGGATCTTGATATTTCATCTGAAAGGTTAATTTTTTGTCAGTAGATTGCCATTTATTAAGATGCGTTTTGGAAATTGCTGTCCATTCTAAATGAAATTCTCTGTATTCTTTCAATGAAAACCAGCAGACAACCTATTTAATTTCCCATCTTGAAAACCAATCCATGGTTAAATCAAGAGATTTTATTAAATTAGATTTTAAAATTCAAACTTCATATAAATTCCACATAAAATGCTTTAAAGCTATTTTAAGGAAAATGTAGAAGAAAAGGTGGTTTATTTAAAAGCCATCAAAATAAAAAACATCTTGTTTTTTGTAAAAGGCAGATTCCTCCTGCTAACTAATTCTCAAGTCCCACATGGATTGGGTTGACAATATGAGTCTTTGTTTTGTTTGTTTTGTTGCAGCTGGATTTATAGGCAGCTYTTCAGAAGGAGAATTTCTTTGCTTTTATGATGGGCTAGAGAGTTTAATGCTCTCTTGCAAATTATTCTGATTGCACAACTTGTGGTGCTGCTTGATATATTGTTAAGCACAGTAGTCACCAGGTTAATATTGGTGTTTTCTTTCTTGCTGCAGAGTTTGCTCTTTGCAGCACCCTTGACCAGAAAGCTGCTGCTCACCCCAGGACTGGTCCCTTATGGAATGAGTATTTTGTGTTGGAGCCAACTCCCACAGAATTTGGAGAAGCCCAGGAAATGATCCAGTCATTCCCTTCCAATTCCTCCTTCCTGCAGCACACAAGAGCCTTTGGARACCCTCTGGGCTGCCTTTAGGCTGCAAAAACTCTGTGGGCAGCCACCCTTTGAGGACAATTCCTGCTGAAACCTGTGACAAAGCCCCATGATTTCTCTCCTGGCTTCCCAAACAGAGCTGCAGCTCTCAAACCCCCCTACCTTGGCTGCTGATGGGATGCAATCACTTGCTAGAGGAGAARCTCAGGCCCTAAGCAGAAGAAGACAGGAACCATATCCCAGCAGAATGAAAAAACCTGAAATCTGCCATAGAAGAAGGAAAGGGAGAAAATCCAGAGAAATCATGTCTGCGCTGTCTGGTTTATCCTTTGTCATTATTAAGAGTGCTATCTTTAGGAAGATACTTTTTGGGATAATAAAGATTGGGCATTTAGCAGCCTGAATAAAATCAGGTTCCTATTCCCACAGATACGTTTTTGTCTGGTGTCTGAGGCTTAGGAAAGGAGAGTTGCAGATTTTACTCACCCATTCATAGCAAGCAACTAAATACTGGTATTTTTGGAAAAAAAAATAGAAAATAAGGAGAAGCAGAAAAATTAATCTTTTGTCAATTTGACCCACCACTGGGGGCTTTTTTTCATTATTGATATATCTGTAATTTTCATCTGCCCTTTATTCGGCATGTATATTTATATGTGAGTATTTTTTTTTTTTTTTCACAAACCTGCAGTGCAGTGGAAAGCTAGATTTAAATATTTTCAGACCGACTGTACCCATCATTTGCATTCCACTGACTCATTCAGAGCAAAGACATCTGAGCAGAAATACAGCAGATAAAAGAGAAACCATTAATCCAGGGAAGATTACTGGCACAGAATCTTTATCCTGTATCCTCCCTGAAATGAGACAAAGATCTTACTATGTACATCCCTCTGGCTTAGCTTCGGAAAGTAAGCAATAGTGTAGACATGGTACTTTTTAAAGGCACATTACACTGGTCTGAAACTTCAGTCTTCTGGCAGAGCTTGTTGCTGCTGAGGTGTTTKTCAGTGGTTGCTTCCTCAGAAGAGCTTTCAGCACCCCAAAAACTGCTTTCTGGCTCCTGCAAGGGCTGAGACAGCACTGATCTGCTCCTGAGAAGACAGCAAGTGTCAGCTGGAGGATGGAGACTGCTCTGCAGCAACGTGGGTTACACACGTATTTCACAGGGTCTTGCTTCTGCTGACACGCCATCTCCATGCGAGCTCTAAGTGCTAGTTAGCTTTTAATGAGCCTAATAAGGSTAAAGCTTTCCAGATCCTGGTGCTTCAGTTCTGGAAGCAGAGGGGGGGAAGGTTTGGCTGAGGATGTTGAGCAGGCTTGCCCTTTTCAGGAGACACTCATTCCAGGTGACTGGGCGTATTAGATTTCAGGCTTTTATCTCCCTTCCCCTAGAATGTGGCAGGCTGCAGTTGCTTTTTCTTCTGCTGGTTGTTTGTCTCTCTCCCCTCTGTCTCTGTGATATTGATTCTCAGTTAAAAGAGCTGAGGGATGGAGCTGGGGAAGCATCCCTTTCTTCTCTGGCAATCGGTGGAAAATCCAGTTGCTACGTGAGTGCTGCGCTGTCTCGGCTGCTGCTGCTGGCCATTGACCATCTCCTGCAGGAGAATTTCTGTGCCATAATAATAGCAGAGCCTACTTCAGTCATTTAGGGCTTCCACTAGAAGCAGCCCAGAGGGTTGGATGGTTTTCTGGAGGTAGCTCCATGTGTTTGTGGGCTTATCTTGCTATGGTGTGCATTCAGCTATGAAATAAAATTGCAGGAAATGATTCAGTTTTGAATCATTCTATTTAGACTGGCAGAAGCCGAAAACCCTCCTGTGAGCTACAACAATGTGGACTGCTATTCAGATGGGAAATGTAAATACTTCAGCATGCCTGATCAGTTGGACTAGAAGTGCAAGCAAACTGCTCTGCAGTGTGGATTCTCAGCTTTTATTCCAATCAGTTTTGTTCCTCCAAAATCTCTTTTTCAGGTGAAAAATGTTTTCCTTTTCTTGTCCCTGTGTGGGGTGTATGTATATTAAGACCTCTGGAAAATAGCTAAGCACAACAGGAACCAAGACCTGGAGGAAGCTTCTTTCTAAACAATCCAGCATCCTCTTCCAGTTCAGAGCAGAAGAATATTTAGGTACATGGAAAAAAAACTTGCTGTTATGGAAAGCTTACCAAGAGTAAATGATCTCTTTGTTGTTTCAAGCTGACAAAAAGTGAGGTCAGAAGACAACCTTGTTTCTTCCATAATCCAGATTCCAAGRTCTGCAATGGCTTTCCCCCTCACACTAATAGTGTTCACATTATCTATTAAAGGTGATTTGATTTCAGGTGTCAACTTAGAGATATGGCTAATAATCTTTTTTCAATGGGAACCTCTTCTTGATAGAGTAATGTTGGCCTGTTTTTAACTGCATCGTCTTCTCCTATAAATATCAATTATCTCTCCTGCTCCATTTTAGAGCCTGTCACCTTGCCAAGTGTTGAAATATGAAGGTTTATTGCATTGGATATACAAAGGCAAAAAAAAAAAAAAAAAGTGAGGATACATCTTTTGGTGTGCCCACTTGGTGCTGCTTGTTCCTTAGATTTGAATGGCAAAAGTACAGTTCTGATAATGCTGCGAGTTCTTCACACTCCCTGCTAGAAATGACTCTTTTCTGCCTCTCCTCTGGGTGCTGTGTCCAGGGCCTGTGCCTTGCATGCTCCCTTTGAGCCACAGATGTTTGGTTTGTGCTGTTCCTCCTTTGTTTAGGGTTTGACCAAGTGACATTACAGGTGGGAGGAAGAACTTGCAAGAGAACTTCAAGTAATCTTAGATCAGCTCGTTGTCAGCTGCATTGTGTTCCTATGCGGGATGCTCATTCCCCTTTTGATGTCTCTGCAGATGTTTCAGGCTTTACATTAAAAAAAAAMCAGTATTTATAGGGACACATTACCTCACCTGAGATGGTGTCATTGTGCTGTATTCTTTACATACAGTAAAAATTGCTYCTCTGTTCCTCCTACAAGCTTAGCATCTCAATGATCAAGACAGATAAAGCTTTGGAAGTGAGAGGTCCAAGGTCACCTCTGCAGGAAAGCAGCAGAGCACATCTCCCATCCTGTGGGCAGGTGACAGTCTGCACTGGCTCTTTCAAAACAGTTTGATAGGAGGACATTTCACAAATCTGAGAAGCAGGCTCTGCCCATTTCCATGCTTGCAGGAAGGGTGTCTTCAAGTGAGGAAGCTTGATTACAAAGTCTGCTGAGTATGCAGGGGAAAGAATGAAATATTGCACTTGCCACCATCCTGATTTTTGTTGTTCTCTTCCATTATCTAAAGGAAATGTGGTATGATCTTTGTCCCAGTCATTGCAAACAGTTTTCAAACCTGGTGCAAGAGAAGATGTGTGGGATGGGACCAGGAGTTTTTCTTTTGTGTGTCTGTGTGTGCACACGACTGTGAAATATCTGATTTTGCAAAATTATCACATGCATAAAGTTACATCTATGAGCAAGTATTCACACATTGCAGGCTGGGGGTTACTGGTCACTTGCCACAGAAAATAAATCTTTCAAGGTCCTGCAGAAACCATCCTCTGGGGTTCCTTTATCTCATAAGGCATTTTGCTAAACCATGTTACCCTCCTGACTCATGAGGATGGATAAGGCTGAGGAAAGAGCTGCAGCTTGGTGAGAAAGAGGAGCTGAGATCCTCCCTACCTCATGGCATAGAGAGCACATCAATGCCAGGAGCTGCACGTGAGAATAAATGGAAGAATGAGAGATCCCTGCATGTTGCCATGGAGCTCTTCTGTCTGGACTTCAGGCATGCTGTAACATACGATCCTTCTCTTTGTCCCTGCTGTAGGCAGCCCTAGTTAAGTCTTGACAGTATTACTGTGCTCAGCAATGAGTGCTGCCCCCATGAAACAGCTTGGTGAGTTTCAGCAGAGCCATCTCTGGGGCTTGCACGCCCTCACTCTCTGCTTGCGCTCTGCTTCCCAGACCACCACGCTCCGCTGCTTCCCTGCATCCTCACAAACCTGCACCACCACAGGGCTGAACAAACTGAGGAAAGCTCTTAAAAAAAAAAAAAAAGGCAAAAAAAAATTACCTACGAGATAGATATGATTATTATTATTTTTTTAAAAAATAATTTGTTTGTTTGCCAATTCTGCTTTACCCGTCTTCCCTCTCATGGTGTCTGTAACTTGACTTTATGAACTTCCTTATTAAATCAAGGGCTTCCAGGCATTAGGTGGTGGAGTGGAGGAAGAACCACAGATGTTTTCAAGGAAAATTAATACTGATAAGGTGCCGGCCACTGTCTGTCCTGTTATTGTTAGAATGCACATTTTYCCCCCTAGAGTGTAGAGCACCTTCTGATGGAGTGCTCCTTATGTTGAAAAATGGCAAGCATTAAGGACTCCATGCCACTCCATTGCTAAAATATTTACTAGAGCAGGCTTGCTTCCTCCATCTGAAAGTGTGGTGTATTTATAGGAGCATCCTGTAATGGAGCATCCTGCACGGAGCAGTGCTTTTGAAGAATAAGGCAATACTCTGTGTGAAGGGGTGGGCTTAGGGTTGTCCCCTCTGCTGTCCCCTCTGTTAGCAGGTGCTGGCAGCACGCAGGGGACTGCAGGAGCTGATTGACTGCAGCAGATTCCCTCTGGAATGTGGAGTCTGTGAAGCCCCTGCAGGGGATGGGAAAGGCTCACAGGGCTGAGGAATTTGARTTCTGGGATCTCTGCGTGAAATCGCCAGGAAGGATCAACTTTGAGCTTTAAAAGGGGGATGTTTAAGTATTTTTTTTGGCTGTYGTTAAAATGTCAGATCACAGGGCTCCATCCATGCCCGTGTAAACAGTGCAGGTCAGACCCTCAGCTGATGTGCAGTGGCAGTGTGCTCCCTGTAGCAGCTGGGAATCCTGGACTGGTGGGCATGGGAAGGTTCCTGCCCTGTTCCGTGGCTGTGGGTGCTGGAAACAGCAACAACAATTGGAGATGGAGGTCACCGAAATGACAAGAGCAGCTCCTGTGATCTGTTGGTGTCAGCACAAACACAGCAATTGATTGAAAAGTGTCTGCTAACCAGGCAGCAAARAGAGCAATTAGAACTGAAATAGCAAGAGGGTCTATTTCAGAGTTTTATGATTCCAGCTTGCACCACCCCACTAATTTTAAGTGCTGATGATTTTTTTCTGTCTGGGCTGGAGTCAGCTGGGGACCAAGAGCCATCTGGGACTGAAGGAAACTCAGGGTTTCTCAGCGCTTCTGCTGTTTGGAGTGTGACATAAACACACCCTAAAATTGAAATGCAGTCCTCTGATCTACCTTGGGGATTAGCAAGGATCACTGCAGATCCTGGGGACTGGRAACCATGAGGTCTGTTGGAGCCACCTGCCTCAGAGGTACGTGGTGGAGTTTTCCCAGCTGGAAGCCTGTGTCAGGGCTCAAGCTGGACAACATTTTAGGGAGATGTGAGTGATTCTGGATATCAGAGACCCTGTTAAGGCCTATGAGATGTATGGGGACTTTGGGCAGCTTGCTGATGTTGAAGGTCAGATGCTCCAGCTCTGAGTGAGGTAAAGAAAGACTTTTAGGCAGTCAAGGAGGCTTTCTTGTTGTCCTGATCTCCTAGAAATGTCATATTTGAGAAAAGAGTAGACCTGGTGCTCTGATGGAGGAAGGCTGCTTGGGGATAAGTAAGGAAGGTGAGCAAGGTCGGGCTTGTGGGTGCACCATTTGGGGACAGTCAGCAGGCAGGGCAAAAGTGGCTTGTCCCCTGAATGGAARGAAATGGTTTATACAGAAGGGAGCTCTTTGCAGGCAGCTTTTTTTTTGTTTGTTTGTTTCTGTGCTAAAGTCTGCTGTTCGAGGGACAGCAAACAGACCCCAGGCATGGGTGAATTCCACTGGTGTGAGGTTCTGTGGCTTGGAGCACCACTGATCACACTGCTCAGCACGTGGAGCAAGTCTGAGTCAGAACTTTCCACAAAGTGTTCAACACTCTGATCTCTTAATAAATATTAGCAGTACAGTAACAGCAGTGCAGTGCAACGTTCAACAGTCAATTACTTGAAGGGCTGCTTTATCAAGTAAGAATGTGCAAAAGATTTTCTTGGATTCTTGTGTCATTGCTTAGGCTGGAATGGTTGCTGCAAGAATCACAGTGTTAACCCTGGATATATTCCAAGCTGAGTGAAAGTAATTTTTAACCATCTACATTGAGGGTTGAATTTGCTGAATGCACATCTACACAGTTGCTAAATGCAACATTAAAAATGGTGTGTGCCCATGGCATTGACAATCTCTGTTGACTTTACGGGGGAAACACAGCACCTCAGATAATGGGATGATGAACAGAACTACCTCTCCATGTTCTTTTATTACCTCCTCATCCCACCCAGAGCTGCTCTCTGCTAAAAGGTAAAACTCTGCACCATTTATTCCTGTTGTGAATGGCTGCTGTACTTTAAGAAAGGAACTGAAATCTTCTCCTCACTCAGCTGAATRTGACATTCTTCCGAAAATCAGCCCAAGTTCACTCCAGGGGTGGCTGCCTCTCCCAGTCGGGTGAAGGAGTAATTGTGCTATTTAGTTTGCACGAAGGTGGCAGAAAGCAGACGTGGATTTGAGCGCTGCTGTCTCACACTGAGCAGCATGAGAAGCCTTTTTGAGAGGCCTGGTTGCAACTGCGAGGAGCTGCTGGTGGCCCCAGCCACTGCTTGCTGTGAGCAGAGGTGACTTCTGTGCCCCTCCTGTTGCCAAGTGTTTTGGTGCTGAGTGCAAGCAGTTATCACTATTTTCCTGCTGTTGTTGCAGACGTTTTTTTGCTTGGCACCAGCAGTCGTTTCTAACTAGCTGACAGGTTTGGAGGGCCCTGGAGGTGTAGTGCAGTGAGTGCTGTTGCAACAGAATTCTAGATGCCTGTTTGAAACTAACCAAGCCAACATGAGGGTTAAATTCCTTGTACAGAAGTCATTACCACAGAGGAGTGCAGTTGTGGTGAAAGCATTTCAGGCTTCAAGGAAAGATCACATAAAAATGTTCTTCAGTGATGCACAAATAGGTAGACAACACCACCTCAGCACACCCAGTTCTTGAGTGGGCACTTGAGGAGCTTGCTTTTCCTGGCCTATTCTACATCATGAAGAAAAAAAAAATGGAGATCAGGTCGTTTTATTCTGGAAAGCATTTTTCCTGTCTCTTTGGCTGTCACATGTATTTAACTTTAGTGCCCTCAAGGACAATGTGGTGGATCAGCATGCTAAGGTCTACAGTCTACAGCCTGTAGTTTTTCATTTCACATTGCTTTAAGAATGGTCCTCTTTGTTTCCATTTTGAGCCACGGCTGAATTCTTACATGTTGTCTGATCTTCAGGCTCAAATACCCAAGAGAATAGGCAGCTGTGAATCAACCCTCTGTGTGCTTTCTAGCAGGTAGTCTGGCAAAGAAGGCAGTATGCTTCTTATTTCTTTAAATTGATAGGGATTTGAAGGAAAAGACTTTAATAAAAGTCTCATGAATGATTATTTTCTTCCTGCTGATGATTCTGAACTGCATGCAGAAATATAAGAACCTTTTAAGAGAGCCCTGTGGGTTTAAACCCAATTCTTTAGATTTATAATTAAAGCTCATTGTCTTTATGCTATCCTACACCTTATGAGAAGGATCACCTTTCTAATTACACAGTACCAGGAGGTCTGTCACATGCTTTTACTCAGTATTATGGTACACAGTTGGTTTATTTTTTTTTTCTTCTCCTTCTCCTTCTTCCAGAGATTCAATATGATGTTTTGGAAATTCACCATAATGATTTTCTTTCTTTTCTTTTTTTTTTTTTTTTTTTTTTTTTTTTTTTTTTTTTTTTTTTTTTTTTTTTTTTTTTTTTTTTTTTTTTTTTTTTTTGAGGCCAGATGTTTCACTCTGCTATGTTAAGTCATATTGACATACTGCCATGAAATGGAAACAACTGCTACTTTTAACATTGCTCCATATCTTTATTAAAAGGTATGCCTCACGCATCTTAATTCCCCACATACATGCCATCTTCCTCTCTCTCCTCCTCTCTCCCCCACCACCCTTCTTTCCTTCCCTGCCTAAAGAAGGGAGGAATATTAAAATTTCCTTGCTGTTCTGTCTGAGTGGTTAATGAGGTTCTAGGTAGCGTGATGAATATGCAGCGCCATCGATTCTGCGCGCGCGCCTGTGTGTGTGTGTGTGTGTGTGTGTGTTGTGTGTGCGTGCCTTTAATCACAGCTGGAATGCAAAATCAGGCCCCACCTTTCAACTCTATCTCCATCATGCTGAGAGAGTGAGAGAGAGCGAGACTGAGACTGCTAGACAGCTCGAAAGAGATTGCAGCTCAGATGTCCTGGAAAACAGCAAATCCCTCAGACCTGGCAGATTCCGTTACCATGAGAACTGCAGATATTTCCATTGTGATGGCTTGCTCTAGCAGCCATCTGTTACACCCATTTGATTAGGAAGTACAGTTCAGCTTGTATGGGATTTTCACTGCACCTTATCCCATGGCAGCGCACAGAAACTCTCTCTCTCTCTCTCTCTCTCTCTCTTTTTATATGCTAAACTCAATGTTTTTAAAGTGCTGTAATTTACTGGGGCTGAAGGCATTTAATGAAATGCTGGGAGGAGGTCACTGAGGGACAGTATCTCCGAGAAGAAAGAAGCGCATGAGATATGTGAAGGGGATTAGCATCCAGTATATAAATAAGATCAGCCCAGAAATTAGCTGTATTTAGCAATTCCTCATCCTTGCCAGGGAGAGGAGCTTGATATACAGACCTCATGAAGCCACAATAAAATTAGTAATTGCCTCCTGTTAGTTAATCCCGCTCTATATATATTTATTGTATGCCTGMAATAAATGCATGCAGCAGATATATTTCAGGTCTTCTGTAAAAAAGGGAAAGGTGATGACTCTCCCCAGATGCCTGAAGTGGTGCAGTGGCTGCACTGTGTAACGATTAGATTAGCTCTAAAAATTTAATGGTGCCATTTGACTTTTCAGAGACGCAGAACAACCTTAAACTTTCTTGAAGGTTTTCTGTGATTTACTGATTAAAACAATTGTTTGGAGTAGTGGAGTCCCTCGGTGTAAATTAGTGGTGGAGGAAATGGTAATGGCACATCAAATGGATATAAAAACAAAGGAGTCCCCTTCAATTAAAACTCTCCAGACATTCTTCCTAAGTGGCTGGCATTCCAGATTCAGGGTAATCTTATGTGTGGCATAGTTGCCTCGAGTATCTTAAAATGACTGAAGGTCTTGTAAACTCAGTGAAGCTAATTAAATGCTCACACACTGAAATGAATTTCTGATTGCTGCTAAGGAGGCATTGAGGTCAGCTCCTCTTTTCATTGCCCACACTTTATGGCCAATGCCAGATACTAAATAAATCAGATCCTCAGAATCAGGGGCTCTGTGGTTTTGTTCCTCTTATATATTCTCCCACCCGGCTGAACATAATTCCTTATCCGTCTTCATCTCGGCATGAAAAGTTTTCTCTCCTATTGTTTTTCCTCACATAGCACCAGATTACCATGGAGAAGACTATGATATCATAAGAAATGAATGAGCATGTTTCTCACCATGGGTGAAATATACATTCCAGACCTAATAAAGTCAGGAATCATGTAATGGGCCTGGTAAAAATGAGCTGCTTAGTAAGTGCAAATAGAAATGGTTCTCCTTTAGGTCTCTGATTCAGCAAAGTAAGTTCTTAGGCACATGGAGACACATAAGAACAATGTTTAAGAGCTTTTCTGAAGAGGGATTTTTCTTAAAATGTTTTGCTGCATCTGGACCCACTAACATTTTTTTAAGAAAAGTAAAAATTTCCACTCTTTTTTATAATAATAAAAGATTTTCTTGTTGATCATCTTTGCAGCAAATTAGAACTTTCACTTCTTGCAGCCTCCCATCTCACATAATCCTGGAGGCTGAGCTAGAGAGGAGAGAGTCCTTTTTTTTTTTTTTTTTTCCTTCAGACAGGGCACTTGTTTTATGAATGTGGTATCTGCCTTTGACAGGCAGCAGATGTATGGGAGCCCTGAAATSTGAAACAATAAATACCATTCAGAGTCTCACCACTGAACCTTCTTATAGTACTGCCTTTGTTAAATGAAACATTTACAGGAATACCATCCCCCCCTTCCCACCCACCTTCAAGGCTAGGATCTGAACCATGTTTTTAAAGTAAAGGTTAAGTACCTGAGGCATGAACAGTTGACATACAAAAGAAACTAAAGTAAATTTATCATTCGTTTGCCAGCTACGAGGTGTGTCGAGGGCTTTTTCTTTCTCTTTGTAATGCATGAGAAAACAAACCTGGGAAGCGTATGCAAGGAATATTTCTTTTCTACACTGGAATGTTAACATTTGCACCTTCTGACTTAATACTGTGTATTTCTTCAGAGTCATCAATCTCTTGAGAGTCATCTTGCCATCTGTACCAGCATTGCTCCAGGCTTCCATATGAAAGTCCAATCTGGCGGTATAAATACTGGATAATGAAGAGTAGGTGTTAAAGTTTCTGACTGGTTGGAAGATGAGTCTGTGTCTATGAAAGATCCAAATCCATGTGTAAAACAAACAAACAGAATCTTTGTTAACATGGAAGTTCAACCACAAAGAGCATGATGCATGTTTGTTCTCATACCCTCTCTCACTCTCTGTGGTTTTTCCTCAATTTTTTTCCTTTATCTTCCTCATTTTTATAGAGTTYACCCATGTTCTGTGAGAAAAATGTTCTCTGACCACAACATTACACTTTGGAGATTACAGATAGGGGCAGCATGTTGACTTCCCATAATGTAAGGTTCCTTTTTCTCCCCCTCTCCTTTTGCTCCAGGAAAGCTATAACTACATAGATTAGCAAAACTTTTGCAAGAATGGATGTAAAACAGATTTATCTCAGTGTCAGCTTTATCTGATCCATTTGGTCTTGCAGAGTTTGGATGGTTTCCTTTGTTACAATAACCAGCTTTCAAACATCTATATCCTTAGGGTATTAAATGTCAGCCTCTAGTGTATCGTTCAAGGATAAAAGATTGACAATACTGAAGTACTTTTTTCCTTCTTTTTTTTTTYCTTTCCTCTTCTCCATCGCTGGCAGAGTCTTTACTCTGCACACCACTGCTGACCCCAGAAGTGACCCACAGGAACTACTGGCAAAAGGAGTGAAAAGGTATTTCAGCTTGTAGGCATTAGAAACTCTCTTCATTAATAGCCCTTTTGCAGACTTTTCAGATAGATTTCCTGTCATTGTGATGAGGATATATTTGTAACGAGTCCCTTAAGTAAATGGCCAGTGGATAATTAATTGAACTAACTAGGACTTTCCGTACTGTATTTTTTTTTTCTCTTATTTCCTTTTCTTTTTCTTTCCTTTTTTTTTTAAATTTTTTTTTTTAATTTTTTTTATTTTTTTGAGGTGGGGAGGAGGGAAGACTTCCAGATGGTCTCATGTGCTGGGTGGCCCTTTTCTACCTGTTGGCCAAGCATTTCAGCCCTAATTCAAACAAAACTCTTAGGCATTCTATTGAAAGAGGTAGAATTTTTTGTTTTGGTTGGCATCAGGTTGACTGCACCTCTCTGGGCGAGAGGGTGACTACCCTGAGCCTCATCACACTGAAAAATTGCTGCTAAACCTGATCTTGCTGGAAGAGGCAGCCCAGAAGACAACATTTGGGTCAGTACTGATCTCCACACTGTTGATTGATTATATGACCATAATTCTGGCTATAATTCACCTTGTCACTCCCATCATACAGACTCCAGTCTCCCAAACATGTGGCACCAGTGGAAATCTACAGTGAAGCAAAGTTAGGCTTATTATTGTATTTCATTCTTAGATTGCCTTCTTAGCMCTGGCCTTCAGCCTCTTTAATTAAAAGTTTGCAAACATGCATTCCTTAAGTAATTTCTGACCTTCACAGCTGGTTATGAGGCAGCTGTAGTTGAAATTTTTGAGCAAAGTCTGTTTCCCTCTCTCAGGGGCCTCCACTTTTTCAGTTTTGGAAATGACTTATTAACTTTGCAGCCATTGGGACAACTCTCCAAAGAAATGAAGTTTCTTGATGAACATGCACAATTTTTCTCTGCACATCAAAGAGTTCAGATTTTCACTCCACTTGTCAGAGACTACTGATAATTACTTTTATTAACCATCTCGCAAATAACAAATGTGTGAGGTCAAAAAAGTCTCATTTGAACTTTATGGTTTCATGTGTGAAAAAGAAATGCTTCTAAGAGTAGCCACGAGTGTTGGGTAAGGAGCCATAATTTTCTCAGTAAAACAGAGCCCATTAAGAAGATAAAGATATTGGGGTGCTGCTCAAGTCCTCCTGAGATTTTGTTCTGACAATTATTTGCAGGTGTGTTTAAAAGGACTTGTCCCTGTATGCTGCTTTGAGGAATAAATGTGCTTTGCTACATCTTTCATTATTTTCTGTTAAAATGGGTAAGCCAAATTAAAAGTCTCATTCCAGGCAGCTTGGTCAGACTTACAGGGTTTGTCGGATTTTTTTTTCCCACACAGTGATGGACATAAAACACAAAAAAAAAGGGATATAATCCTAATCTCACTTTTGCCACTGTAAATCAGGGTGAGTTTTGCTGAAACCAGTGGAATTATCCCACTGTTTTAAGCAAACTAAGGAAAGYCAGATATTTGAGTTCTGTGCCAGTGCTTCCTTCTGTTTGGCAATTGCGATCTGCTCTGGACCAAGTTAACAATGCACCAAAAAAAAAAAAAACCAAACAAACCCAAAAGAAACACCAAATCAAAACCACCAAAAAACCCAAACAAACAAACAAACAAAAATCACTAAAATAATGTCATTGTAGGTGTCTAAAGGGTTGCCTCTGAATTTCAGCTGTGCAAAGTTGTGATCTATAAATTTCTAGAATTACTGCTCTAGTTGAGATCTTTAGACACCAAGTGTCCTGAGCACACCTCCTCATCTCCCATCCATCCCTGCTGAAGATGTGGTTGCCCTGATATTTTTTGGATTCTTTTAGACCTGGAAGTGTAAGCTGGAGCAGCCCAAGAGTCCTGAGTACAGATTCCTGATTCACCACTGGCTCCAATTTTAGATTTCCTCCAAGGTAAATGGAAAAGGGCCTTTAGTGTATAATGTTTAAGCCTGTCTCTGCCTTTAAGTCTTGAGATAAGTTATTTATGGGACGCAGACATCTAGGGCTATCTTACCCTTTTCTTCTCTGYGTTGAAGGCAGTGAAGGTTGCAATATTAATTGCTGCATCAGCAACTCCCAGATTTAATGTTTTTCCCCATTCTGCAGGCAATGTATCTCTTGCTTGATTTCCCACATAGTCTTCACTTTCACAGCCATCTGAATGATAAGCGACAATAATGTCTCTGGAAGTGATCCATAAATCATATTCAAATCCACACATCCAAATGATCCTATTTTTAATCTCTAAACTACTGTAGTCTGTGCTTGCTAGTGCGTTTCAATTGGAAGCATTATGCTCCCCACCTACAAGTTTCCTTCAAATCTGTGCTAATGCACACTCCTC
>JACDOX010000435.1:197087-234722 GCA_014549065.1 Cardinalis cardinalis | reverse complement strand
AAAAAAAAAAAAAAAAGAAGGAGAAAAAAAATTGTTCTACCTGGAGCTTGAGTAATAACACATAGAAAAACTAAGGACAATGAAGGCCTCCCCTAAATAAATTGAAATGCTTATATGAAGTACAAATAACTCAATGTTTTATCAGGATCTACAGAGGGAATATGAATGGTCTTGAGTTTAGGTCATGGCATTAGAGTGGAGAGTACTTGAACTGTCTTTGTTCATTTTCCACAGAGTTTCTACTCAAAGTCCCATCCAGCCTGGCCTTGGACACTTCCAGGGATGGGGCATCCRCRGCTTCTCTGGGCAGCCTGTGCCAGGGCCCCACCAGATTTTATTTTGCATCAAAGAATATAAATAGTTCCAGGACACTGTGAACTTTTTCTCCTGGAACATCCATCACTTGTTGTTGTGGTCTTTATGGAGGTATTCCTGGAACAAATGCTTTTGCT
This sequence comes from Cardinalis cardinalis, assembly GCA_014549065.1. Classification (NCBI taxonomy): domain Eukaryota; kingdom Metazoa; phylum Chordata; class Aves; order Passeriformes; family Cardinalidae; genus Cardinalis; species Cardinalis cardinalis. The sequence continues at coordinate 234,270 of JACDOX010000435.1, read as the reverse complement.
TTTTTGTGGCTACAGCTGACACTTCCTTTCCTTCTTTGGCTCCTCTCAGCCAGTTGGCTGGGGACTTCTTGAGATAAAATTAGAAGTGSTGCCAGGCTTCACCCAGCTGATGGCTGGCAACCCTGTACTACAATGGCTATGTCCCTTGTGAAGGTTTTTTGGGATCCCTGGGATTACCTGTCCAGGTCTGCAGACTTCAGCACAAGAGAGAGATGGACCTGTGGGACCAGGTCCTCGGAGGTTCACAAAGATGCTTAGAGAGCTGGAGCTCCTCTGCTGTAAAAACAGGCTGAGACAGCTGGGGTTGTTCAACTTGGAGAAGTGAAGGCTCTGGGGAGACTTCACTGTGGCCTTCCAGTGCCTGAAGGAGGCTTAAAAAASGAAGGAAAGGGACTTTTTATAAAACCAGGCAGTGACAGACAAGGGGCAATGGTTTTAAACTGTAAAGGGCAGGTTTAGGATGGATGTCAGGAAGAAAATCCTCACCTTCACAGTGGTGAGGGCCTGGCAGAGGTTCCCCACAGAGGTTGTGAATGTCCCGTCTCTAGAAGTGTTCAAGGYCAGGTTGGACAGGGCTTTGAGCTGCCTGGTCAGATGAGGGACAGAGAGGTTGGAGCAGGGGTGACCTTTAATGTCCCTTCCAAGCCAGGCCATTCCATGATTCCATGACCTCAAAGCTCACGCTTGTGTCTGGCCACCTCCTTGCAACTGGGTACCAAAGGAGAAAGGAATAAAAAACCTCTCTTTCATCATCCAGGCCCACAGGTGAGCTAAAGCAGACTGTGCACCCCTTGTCACCCCGTGGGTGTTGGGAAGATGGGAAATGGGCAGCTCTGACTCTGCTGCTCCTGCATCTGCCCATCACGTGGCCCCAAGCAGCAGGTGCACATCCCCTCCACTGCCAGGGCACCTCATTAAGCTGACATCCCCCGAGGCACACAGMCTCCATAGTGCTACCCAGGCTGGAGAGATGCCTAATAAACTCAGTCCTCACCAGAATGCTAATGGGCTTGTGCCTTCAAAATGTTCCGTGCCCGTTGCACATGTTTCTGTCGACGTGATTGCTGCGGTTACTGGGGAGAGGGATTTTTTTTCTTCCTCCCAGAGAGTATTTTTTTTTAATGTATAAGTGGGATTCTCAGAACATCCAGCTTGGGGTTTCTGACTTGTTTTCAACTAAGTTGTAATTCTGGGTGTCAATGAAGTATATAATATCTAAAAGGATGTTGGAATTATTCTGTATTAGACAGGTTCCTGAACACAATATCTCTTAGCAGCAGTGCTGGACTTCCAAACAGTCATGTAATGTCAGTTCTGAGCTTCCACATTCTGAGCCTCCACATTCAGTGTGTGCCTGAGCTAAATATGCAAACCAAACCGAGAAATTTGATAAAATCTTCGTACAGGAGTTTTAACTTTGCAACCATGCTAATGGGGGAAAGTGAGTTATTGTCTTCTGCATTGTCAGACTCACTGTTAACAGTATTGCAGGGTTCAATTTATTTCTTGTTTGTTCTGTTGGAAGTAAATAAATATGGAAGTTTTTTGATATTGTAATCTCTCTAAGTAATGTTAATGGTCGATTACCTTTTGAGATTAAAAAAAGGAAAATACTCTTTTATCAAATAGTGCAATCATTGCTTGACAATATCTAAATTATTTATTGTGGCTTTTTACATGGTTTCCATCCAGCATTAGCCAAGGTGGAGATTCTCAGTGGAATTCCCATTAGACTTGCACCTATCTCTAGCTTCTTTTTTAACCAAATTCAGCCTTTGTGGAATTGTAGCGGGCGAATGACCAAATTTTATTTCAAGTGAGGCTTCATTCAGCAGCAAACAAATATGGACCCAAACCAGATGTAATCTACTGGATGTCTGCACATCCAGAAATAGATGCCTGAGTAAAAATAGGAAGTTTTGGTAGAGTAGACTATAGAAGAAATCACAATTGGGTTCAAAGTCCAGTATGGACACTCAGATGTCTCTGGGATGCAACTTTTTCCAGACCTAGGGCATCTCAGTGTTGGTAAGAGCACTGATGTTATTTTTCTGTGCATGTGCAAAGGGAAGTGTTTCAGTGTTTCTTGGCTGATGTAGATGCAGACAAAATCTCTGTTTTGTCTGTGTCCTTTTGAGTCAGGATTGGCAGCTCCCCTTTCCATCAGGCAGGATGTAGAGACAGGTAAGTATCCCCATGGAGGCAACAGGGATCCAAAACAGAGCTTCCATCCTGCAACAAACCTGCTGTAGTTTCCTTCCACAGTGCTTATGGGTGGCAATATTTTCCTGCATCCTTGTTCCTTTAGGACAAATAAAAGCAACGCTAACTATTGCAGAGGGAAAAGAAAAAGCATTCACCTCTAAATTATATATTTTTTTCCAGTTTAAAAGTATGTAATTTCATAGAGAACACTCTGAGACTCATCCTGCTGTGAAACCATTGCTCAATTTCTCCCAGCAGTGGTTCAGGTGCCTACAGTTGTCAAAACAGCCCCTGAGGAAGCCAGRGCTGGGGTTGAGCTGACAGCTGAGCCAGGATTTTGGCACAGGGCTCAGAGCACTGGGACAGGGAGGGGTTTTGCTCCAGGGTTCCCAGTGCTTTCACAGCTCCTCTGTGTCTGGCTTCTGCCTAATCACAGCTCACTGTGCAGGGAAAGCATCCTATTGACTTGGTCAGCACCAAAGAGTTAATTCAAAAGAGGTGGCAGTGTCTCTTTCTGGCCATCTTTCCTGCTCTGATTGAAAAAAAAAATGGCAAGAAACAAGGTTTGAACCCAACTTCTACTCTAAGGGTGAGGTAAAAAAGTGAAAAGATTATTTGTTTTGGAGATGAGGATCTCTTTAACAACTACAAAAGAATATGCTTTCATGAGCAGCAAAGAGTGAAGAAGGACTGGGAAGATGGTCAGGATAACTTATAAGAATACACAGCGAGAATAAACCCAATCTAATAAATTCCAAAGCTGAATGGTGTTTGGAGTTGAAGGTTTAAAAAGCAAACACCAGGTTTTGTGGAAGATTTATAAGCAGAGCGCACTTCAAGTCTAAAGAAGARTAGTTGGAAGGAGAAAGATATTGTTGAGTCAAAGTGGGAGGGTCCAGCTCTGTTCGTTGTCCTGGAAAAAGTAATGGAGGGAGAGAGAGAAAGGAAGAAATTGGTTAAACAAGTCATTTGGTTCTAGTGTATTTTTTTTTTCCCAGAAATTTTTTTAGGACGTTGAAGGAAGGGGGAACTGCCAGGAAACAGGCAAGCTGGTGGAAGGACTATGCAAACAACATCATAAAACAGACTGTCTCCAGAAGACAGCCCCGTGTATTAACTGCAGGTGTGCAGCTGAGCTAATGCAAAGCTATGAGTGGGAATGAACAGTGCAAAAAGAGCATTTTTCTGTACTCCCCAGCTCCAAATCAGCTTTGTCTGAATTACGCAGGGCTGACTCTGTCAGTTTTCCTGCACTCCAGCTCCATTTGCTACCTCCACCCCCCCAGAGAGGCTCAGCCACCTYGCTATTAATTACATTAGTCTGAGTGCTTGGAGATACCCAAGCAGGTCTGGGCTCCAGCAGGTTGAAATTTAAGAGCTCTCCTTGTTTTAGAGCAATGCCAGCTGCTCTTCCCTGACCACCAGCCCAGGTGGAGCTCATCCACCCCATCCAGAAGGAAGGCTTCCCAAACACAGTGCTGGCCTTTCGTGGTGATTGACACAAGGCTGCTGAGAGTGGTCACATGAGCACAGTGATAAAGTTACCCAGGAAAATCTAATCTTTAAGGCTAGGATGAAGTTTGGATGTCAGCCTTTGATTAGAGCTGGCTGGTAGCACATCATGAAGKTTTTTTTTCCTGGGGACAAAATATGTGAATGTGTGAGAACCTGTGTGTGCACTCCAGTTTGTTTTCTTTTCTTTTTTTTTTTTCTGTTGGAGCAAATCTTATTTTCTCTCCAAAATGTCCTTTTTTTTCCCTTGTTCCCCTCCATAAATTACTTTGTTCCCTCCCATAACCTAAATATATCTATAAGATGAGGAGGAGCAAGGGAATTGTTTAAGATTCTCCATTCTCTATTTTAAGATTCTCCATGAAAAATTACATTTTTTGCTCACTATCTCTGAAATATGTCTGCAGACACAGTCAAGTTTTCCAGCCACCTATGAATACTTTGGCATTGTCATGTCCCTACTCCCCTTGCCCTTTCCTTTCCTCTAACTTTCAGCTGTGTTTAGTAAGTTGGGTTCCCTGGCTCATACATCATACCTTCCAACCCTCTTATCTTTATCACTGTTCATTGTAGTCACTCTATTTTATTGACTTCCTTTTTATATTGAGTTGCCCAAAACTGATCACAGTTTTCCAAGAGGGGCCTCACCAGGGCTATGTATGAAGGAATTATTACCTCTGTAGTCTTGCAAGTAATTCTGCTCCACATCCCAGTATGGTATTTGCCTCTTTGTGCTACAGTCTCTCACTGTGAGCTCATATTTAATCTGTCATCSACTATCACTCCCTAAATAAGTCCTGCAGCACTTCCCCTTCAGTAATAAAAACACAGAAAAATGTTTGAAGAAAAAAGTGAGTTATCCCCTTGGGTGGCTCTTTGAGCAAACCAGGGTTTTCATACAGCTGGAGAGACATTGAAACACAGCCTCACACTCTGCTTCCACATATCTCCATTTCACTGCTCTAATGCCAAGAGTGAAAGCAAAGATGGCATTTCCTATTTGTGCATGTTTTCTTAATATTTGCTGGTGGCAACCCAGAGCATTGATAGAGTGGAGGAACTCTGTATCAACTTTTAGTGTTCATATCTACTAGATTTCAGAAATCCTGCTTTAAGCAGATTGCAAGGATGTGCTGTGAACRTTGCTTCAGCTACTTGATATTTTATCAAAATCAAGTGAATGCTGCTGCATGTGTGAAAAACTGGGACATGACTTGAGTTGCAAATTTGACCCCTCTTGGTCTGGAGAGTTCTCCACTTTCCAGACTGGATACCTTTCAACCACATGTTAGATTGAGCATTTTCTCAGAACTGTCTGTCTGTCTTTYTCTCCTACTGCTGAATTTATTTAGAAGAACTTTGTTGACATTCAAAGTTGAAAAGCCTGCAGAGTGTTTAATTTTCTCCTCCTTTTTGGCCAGTAAGTTGTCCTTCCAGAATAAAAATCCTTTCCTTTTTAGTCCATCTGATAATTCAACATAATTAATCACTGTGAAAAACACCAGTGAGGATTTCTAAACATTATGTGGGGACGTATGGTGAGAACATATTTATCTTTTGAAGGCTACAGGAGTTGCAGTAGATCAGATCACAGGGCATTGCATTTGTGTTTTTTTAGTGTTCAACCATTAAATTTTTCTTTATTTATTTTGAATCAACCAGAGACTGTCAAACCCCAGCAATACAGATTTTGCCTTCTTACCATGTTCCTAAGATCACCCTACCAGCCTCTCTTTTGGTATCCCTGAAGAAAACCAAGCATCACAATCTGCAGATGAGCAGCTCTTGGAATTGCCTGAAGAGTGCAAGAACTGAATGATGCAGGAAGAAAAACTCCATAAATATTGCACAGCACCGGCATTTTTAAAGTGCTCCCTCATTCCTGATTGCAGCATAAGAGCACACATTCATAAGGCACGTCACCCTGAAATTGATGGGAACCTTTTTGTGGACTACACAATTTTGTGTACTAAGCCTCCAGGTTCTTGAAGTGAACCCTTGCTGCTACAAAGAGCTCTTAAAATTACATTTAAATTGGAAATAGAAATCTCCTCAGCCCTGACATTGCAGCAGAGTTATTATTTCCCATGCCTGTCTTCTCTCACTCAGGAAGCCCCTGCAACATGAAACCCTCTTCTGATTGTTCCTCCTCCAAATGCCTCTCTCAACTGCCTGAACTGCACTATTTCCTTGTGAAAGGAGGAAAAATATGGGAATTTAGGCAAGCAGAACAGTCCTTGTGTTCAGAGTAAAAATGCAAGGTYAAGAAGGGTCTAATTTTCCCAGCCACTGAAACTTATTTACCTTCTTCCTTTGCCTTGGCACAGGAACAGGTGAAGTGCAACTCCCAGCTCAGTAAACTGTTGCAGAATAACCAAGGGCTAAAGGGAGTCYTCATGTGTGCTTTAGGATTCATGAGAAGATTCATTCCCAGCAGTTGAGTCTTGCAGAACCAGTAGGAAGTGAGAACACAACATTGTACACACGTGCGCAGCTCTGGACATGCAGTTTATTTTAAATCCAGAAACTCAAGAACATAAATCTGCTCCTCCTAGGGAGATGACACAAAAGAGGAAACATGACTGTTGAATTTAAGTATAGCAGGGTGTGGGGGGATAGCTGAGGGAGGCAATTTTTTAATAAAGAACTGAACTAAGACAGGAAGAAATTGCTACATGCTCACTGTAGAGATTTTCTTTTTCCTCTGGAAAATAGGTGAAGATGCTTAAGTACTTGAAGGAGGTTCTGGAGCAGCCTGCTGACCAGAAGTGTGCAAGAGAGAGGTCTGATTTGAGTTGAGTGCATTTCCAAGAGAGATCAGGAGGTGTTATTGCAGGCAGTCACTCACAAGTGCTCCAGGTGTGTCCCTCAGGGCATGCCCAGTGGTTTAGCTGCTCACCTTGGGAACTGAGCTTTTCCAGCCCGCACTGAGAAGGGGACTGAATAAATGAGAATCAGGATGCATGGGTGAATTGCCACAATTGTCCCTCTGCCTCAATTCACTGGCTCTGAATACAAGGCTGTATAAAAGAATGAACAATTTATCTCCTAAGTTTTCAGTAAGACTTCCCCAGAAAGGCAACATGATTAGAGTTTCAGACTGACTCACAGCATTATTGCTGAAACAAGAACCTTGTTTGGGTTCTGTTTTAAAAGGGAAAGGAGTACTGGCATTAAGTCAGAAATATAAAATCTTGAGAGATGCTCTGTAAAGGCAACAAGCCTGGACAAGATGGTTGCTTGGCTTTCTTTCAGGTTCTCGAGTTCAAGTTASCAGTTTCCTTACATGAATCAAAATGTCAGAATGGTCCCTAACTTTAAGTCTTAAAAGGAGAGGGATGGTGTGAAGAACTCACASTCTTGTCAAGCAGGTACCAGCAGTCAGTTTTGTGCTCTCTTTCTCGATGGTGTTGGTTGTCATCTACAGAAGAACATAAAAAACCCCAACAGTCACATTTTAGSAACAAAAAAACATAAGCAAGGAAGATATGACTGCCTGTGTTTAATGTTTCACAGTCAACACCATAGAGAGTTCTCTCCTTCTTCTGATTTGCAGGTCTTTCCACTCTGCCTGAACTTCTCTGTGTGGGTTTTTTGTACTGAAAATTATGTTCCTCAGCCAAACTCATCTCAGGTGTCTGGAATGTTTTCTTGGTCACATCCAGAGCAGTTCAGGTGAGTTGGAGCAAGAAGGGGTTGCTTTGATTTTTTCCTTCATCAGATGACATACCAGGACTGAAAAACAGAGCAGCTGTGTTGGCTGGTGCTGCACTGCAGGCATCCAGTGATGTCTGCCAAAGGCTGCATTCCCTTGYAAAGGTCTGTGGCTCACCAGGACTGACCAGGGGATGAGGAGATATGGGCCTGTGCATTTGAAACAGAGCTACTGTCAGGAACTGGACAATGTGAAAAGCTTTGTTCAGGCTCTGGTCACTTTTCTCACCACCATTCCTTTCCTAGTTTGGAGACAGTTTGGAGCATTTCCTTCTTTTGTTTATTTCACTTGGGAACAAATGGTTCATTTCCCTCTGTCCCAGCTGTTCTGAAAGGTTTTCTAGTTTCTCCAGAATGTATTATGCAATACTGCAGAGCAAGTCCTTTTTTTCTTTTCAACTCCATGCCTTTACCATGTATTGTAATCTGTCTGCTCTGATTAGGTTCATCCTATAGAATCACTGCCAAAATCTGTTTTACGCGGCAATGTTTAGTCTTCAGCCTGGAAGCTATGTACAGTCCTTTTAAGATGTTCATACATCAATATCAGTCCTGTCTAATCCCAAGTTTTGGATGGCAGGAAGAAGAAAAGCTTCAAGCTAGCTGTGCAAGTTGCAGGACAAACACTGTGATCTTCGCTCTGGCCAAAATTCCATAAGCATCAACAGAAGTTGGGTTGTAGAACAGGGCTGCAAATCTGGTGTCTGAAACAGTTGTGGAATCCTCACCAASGTCTGAGCTCTGCTTCTGTTAAAGAGCATCACTGCTGATTTTGGAAGGGATTCTGTGGGACCCCCACATCTGCACTGAATACGTTAATAAAGCTAAAATAGATTTAACCCATCTAATGCTTGATTGTAAGAAGGCCAAAACATTCCAATGTTTTCTTGTCCTTTCCTTAAGTATTATGTGGATTCCAGATCCATATGACTGGAGGCCTCAGTGACAATTAGCAACCCATTATCCTGCTTATATTGCAGGGGTGTGTGGAATCCAGGCAGTCTGGAGCAGTCCCACGCAAAGACGCAGTTCCAGAGATCCCTGAGCAGCCCTGGAAAAAAAAAAAAAGTAAGAACACTGGGACCTTTACAAAACTGCGGGGTTTTTTTACGTCCTTATCAAGGCTTGGTTAAAATTTCAGCGTGGTGGAGAAATGGCAAACATTTTAAACATGAGAAGTGGCCATGGTTTTGTGTGGGGATGCAAGTGTGGGGGCTCAGCTGGCAGTGATGCCTTGTGATAAGAAAGGATGGGTAATCTTGCAGCCAAGAGCAGAGGGAATTAAGAAGCCACGGTTAGCATGGGAGCTCTGTTGGCTGARGAGGCCACTTAGCAAATTCCTTACTTGAGCATTCAAGGGCACTCTCTCGCAACTTGATCCTCACTTTTCCAAGTGCAGGGAGGAGAAGAATGTTTCACTGTCCAGAAAGCACCCGGGCCTTAAGATAAATGAGGATTGAAACAAACGTTTCCATTCATATCAGGGGCCCCTCCTCGCTAGCGTCCTCACTGATCTGTAAAAACCTTCTTTGTAAGTGGTTTCTAAAGCATAATCTGTGCTTTTAATACCATTTGATTGAATAATTCCAATGCTAGGTTTGTTTTTTAAAGGTTTTTGAGAAGTGTTACAAGTAGCAAAAGTTTTTAATAGAAACCTGAAGCCACTGACTGAGGAAAATTTCCTCACAACTCTTCCTGTTGTGGAGAAAACTGGAGAAAAATCAAGTCCAAAACACTGAGGGTCATGTGAATATCTACAGAGTGGAATTCAGGGACTTCGTTTCAGTAATTGCAGKGAAATTGTTCCCAGCAGAGGCAAGGAGCAGAGGAGGAATTTTAAAGGTCCAAGCAAGAAATAACAGATCTCTACCTGCCTTCCTACAGGCACTGAAGTAGTCCTGAGCACAGAGCGAGCTCAAAGAGCAGAGTTTTCTTTTCAGAGCAGATTTCTCTTTTCCTCTCACCACCCAAAAGCCCACATCAGATACTAAGTGAGCTTTACAGGGAGCTGAATTTGTTTTGTCTAAAGCTCAGGAGAAAACCAACATYCCCGAAATGGTAAAGATAGAAAAAAAGTTAAAGTGTGTGAAATGTATCTGTGTAAGGATGGTTTGTTCTTTTATTTTTTGTTCTTTTTTTTTAAAGAGAGGTGAAATCAGTTTAGTGAAAAGTCACATTCACTGTTTGGTGAAGTTGCAGACCAAGGTTACGTTGCAGGTACAAAGAATTTGGAAAACAACATGTAGGCTTGAAAAATGAACCATTCCTTCACATATATAACTTAGTATATCATCCTTGATCATAATTATAGACAGATTTGGATTGAATCTATTATTGAATGCATTGTCCTTAGAGATAATCAGGGACATGACCACTAGTGACACTGTGATGGAAAGGACTAAACAGTGCAGTTCATCATCTCAGCCCTTGAAATGGCTGAGATATGCAAAAGTGCAGATTTTATCCAAGAAGTATAAATAGTACAAAGGGAGGAAGGGGAAAAAAAAAAGGCAAGCAGAGGAATCAGGTGGCTTCACAGACTGCTGTGTTTGAGGAGCAATTTGACAGAGACAGAGCAAGATGATGATAACTTGAAAAAGTATAATTTGKCGTGATTACCTCTTTTTTTCCCCTTCCTCTCAAAGCAGTACAGTTTGCAGTTTGCACCCATTGCAATTTATACCTGGGTAAAAAGATGGCTTGGGTAAAAGACAGTTTACTTGGGAGCGTACTTGGGTAAAAGATAGCTTAGCAAAGTAAAGTATAATTTAATACCTTCACTTACCTGGGCCTGCACAAAGTATTTGGGATGCCCTGAAGCCTCAGTTAATGAAGCCCCTTGCAAGAGTCCATTAAATGCCTTGTGGGTGGGATTCGTCTCTTGAAGGACACCAAATAGCAGGGAGGGATGATTTCCACGTGCAGAGTGGTTCAGATAATGCCATACTTCCTCATCCTGAGGCAAATGCCTCAYGTCCCCATCCCTTCTGCTCTTTCATTAGTCAGCCGTTTGCACCTCTGCAATTTCTCCACATGGAAACCCCATGTATTCTGGAAGTAATGAGAACAGCTGATTACGTTGCCTTTGGCCACCAATGATTTCACTTTTCAGGCTTTTCTATCCAAAGGTAATGGCATTGATGCAATTGTCAGTGTATATGAAGATGCATCTGTGAAAGAGAGCAGAGAAAATAGGGAGTTTATAACACTGGGATATTGGGCAGCCTAACTATCAGCTGGGGACATGGCAATTGCCTGTTACTCTGCATTACACTATGAAGGGGACAGAAAAAGATCCTCAAAGGACAATGGGTGATTAAAATGAGCATTTTGTTTCCTCTTTAAATTTAATTCTCTTCCTCTCAATTTGTGAGGGCAGCATGCACTATCTCTGCTCCAGCAGAGTTATACACTGGAGATGCCATGCCATATTTTTAAATCTTTGAACCATATTATATTGTTTAAAATGTTTCAGGAGCCATAATATACTGTTTAAAAGGCTGCAGCATGTGCAACACATTGAAAACCCTCTGATCTGTAGAGTTACCTTTCCTGCTTGTCATTCCAGGCTCCTTCCCTTTTACTTGCTCTCCATGCTTTGCTTGTTCTGCTTCTGTACCTCTTCCACTAGTATGATTAGTTTTGGCACCAGCAGCCATCCAAATGCATGATAGACTTTTAAAATAAATACCTGAAGTGTCCTGTTTCCTCCTTCCTTCATGCCTACACAAAGCAGTGAGCCTTCCATGCCTAGAAGGCTTCTTTGTACCAGCTCTGTGAACAGACTCCCTGCAGGAAAAAAAAAAAAAAAAAAAAAAGAAAAAGTGGGGAAATTTCAGACCCTGTGTCCTGACACTCTGAGGCAACTTGTGTTTTGCTTGAACACTGGGTCTTTCCTTGGGAGCTCGCTGTGAATGTCCTCAGTGAAGCTCTGTAACACAGATGTGGGCTGCTGAAGCATCTCCAAAGGGCTGGCTCAGAGTTGGAGCGATGCCTTCATCTAATTTAGAGCCGCCTGGAGGCTGTGAAACAGCTCTCTCTGTGCCTCTATCCTTCCCACGTATTTGTCTTGCACTCCAAGGCTCAGCTCCACAGAGGTATTTGAGCTCCTCGTTCRTTGATATCAGTGGGAGCCTTGACAGGAAACAGATAGCAAACATCTGTACAAGATCCAGGCCTGAGATTTTGAACCCTCTCGTTTACCATGTGTTGATGATGACAGGATTGAAAAGGGACTACTGTGAAGAGATGTTTTGGTGGCCTGAAATTGCTGAGATTTTGCTCTGCTCTGCAGGCTTAAGAACAGTACAGATGATCCTGCTATACAGGGTGATTTACAATGGCCATCCCAGTGCTCTCTGCTGAGGTGTGCTGGCTGGCTGGGCTGCCTGGGAGAAAGTGACTTTCCAAGTCTTGCAGTTGCACATTGAGCTCGCCTGGGGCTGGGGTTCTAAATCCTTCACCCTTGCCTGCAAGAATTTGCCAAGGGTCTTCATTATTAGCAGCACATGGTCATCTTCCTGATGGCGAGCCACTGATTTTGGGTAAAGTGTTTGTTATTGTCTGCATGCTCGCATAATTTCTTTATTTTTCACATAATTTCGCATAATTTCTTTATTTTTTTGTTGTCCATCTCCTCTATTCTTCTCCCATGGTTCAGTCTCCTTTTTTTCCTTTGTTCCTTCCTTACTGAGGAAAAGAAAGCAATGGACCTTTTCCCTCACTTGCTTATGAATTCATTCTCATATCACCCAGTTAAACATCTCATTAAACAAGGCACTCTCAGGAAGGGGTTATTGACAGTAACCTCTCCATGTTAGACTTCTGATTCATGTTTGAAATTAGTTCCAGAACAACAGAGAGAAGCTTCTGGCCTTGAACTGTGATGTCCTTTGTGCTGAAAGCGAGTTTTTATTTGCACAGTCTTTTTAACCTTGTGCTAACTCATGGCCCAATTCCCCAGTCCTCCACGGCTGATGCAATCACTTATTCTCAAACAGCGCTAGGAAGATGCTGGAGTAAAGTCCCATGAGGCTGTGCTTCCTTACATTAGTGAAAAGGCCAGGGACTAAGCCTGGGGTTTTTCTGGGTTTTTTTTGTTTTGAACCCACCTACAGCCCCATCTCTGCCTGTGAGCCCCACTTCTGTAACAGACTTTGCCTTGAGCTTGTGCGTTCCCTCGCAAATACAATGACCTCCTTGTCTCCACAAACCCTAGCTCAAGAACTGCAGCAAGCAGCAAAAAAAGGGCCTTCAGCTGCTGGTGGTGTGTCTTGTTCACATCCTGAGGGCTTCAGCTGGGAGGAGGAGCCTCAGGCGCCCTTCAATCAGGTGAATATTTGCAGGGTTACCTTGACAAGCGCAAACGGGGCCCCTGACTAATGAAAGCTGTGTGTGCTKTGCTGCCTTTTTCTAATTTAGACARTCCTGACTGGTTCAAGGAGCTTGAGGTTTTGGTGTTTCCAGCAAGAGATGAGGTGGCAAGACATGGCCACACAGTTCCCTTCAGCTTGACTGCAAGGATTTACCACTCTTAAGGAGCTGCCCTTTTGASTTTTCTCCATGGTTCAGTCTGGTGGATAACAACCTGAACCTGATCCTTACTCTTCCTCCAGAGATGTCACTAGCTGTTAAGACTGATTACAYTCATACAGGGCCACTGGAGTAAAATCCCAACAGCTTTTGGGCTGAAGGGGGTGAAATAGTCACACACAAAATCTGTAGCTAAATGAGAAAAGCTATTGTTTGCATTTCAGGCGGTCTCACAACACTTGCTCATCTGGGGTGGATCACGGTGGGTTTTGCAAACCCACAGGGCCACCTGCAGCCCTAACTTAGGATTCAGGAGAATATGTCCCAGTGTCTAAGTGAAATGCAGAACCATGTGGTCTCTCTGGCCAGCACTGCCCCAAGTTTTATCTGGAGAAGTCTGAGCCTGGAGCACTTCCATCAGCCACACAAATCTGGGGTTAACCTGATGTGTTTATCTGTTATTTGTATGAAAGGTGGTCAAAATGCTAATTGAGATCACCATTCCACTAAAACCAATGTAGCAGGTGCTGTACAAACAGGGTAATAAATCCACTGTGTTGAAGAACTCATAATCTGAAAGTGCAGGGAAGAGACTGGGTAGGAAAGAGAGAAAAAAAAGGAAAACGTCTTGGAAGCTGCTAATGGAAAGAGCTGCAGAGTTAAGTGTTGCCATACAAATTTATTTCAGTGGGATGGAAACTCTGCTCTGTCTGGTTAAGTGTGATCCATCCAGACAAGGGAGGTTTCTTCCACACATCTCCTGTAGTCCAGCGTTTGACAATATCACTTCATTCTTTCATCAGGTGCTAGAGGAATGCAACTCATGCTAAATGTGCAAATAAAGGGGGAAGGAGAAATTACCTTCTGCTGTGGAATGCCGTCTGGCATGCTGACTCCTGTGCACACACACACACACACACATTCATTTATGGACACACAAAGAGACCCAGAAGGAGGTGAGAAGGGAAAGTTTTCCAGCCTTACACTAAACCTCACAAAGGGAGCGACTGAATTCTCTGAGTGAGCGACAGGCAAAGATTTGGAGGAGAATCCAACTGCAGCTTGTGTTTCATATTTGCGTTGGATGCTCAAGTTTCCAAATTAAATCTGCAAGTTAGACGGGAGTCCATGTTGTCTGCTGATCATCTGTTTAGGGGGAGAAGGAGAACAGAAATGACAGAAGAAAAATACTTGCAAACAACAACAGTAATTAAAATCAAGCGTTTCAGAACTGCCACCCCTCCCCCCAGCCAGATTTGTCTAGGGAGAAGATAAATAACTTCAACTGCAGGCTCCATGCTTGCTCAAGATCTGAAATATTTAAACCAGGTCCCAAAAGCCCATACACATTTTTAATCAAAACCTGCTCTTTTTGGTTCCTTTTTCTGCATAAATACCCCAACTTGATAGAACACCAAAACCTCATTAAGTTATGATCAGTGCAATACAAAAGTTGAAAATGATCAATGCCATTTAAACTGCTGCAACTGTACACATACTGTGTTAGACATTTCTCAGGTTCAAGGTTACACATGGCATCATAAGTTCACCTCCTCCCCCACTTCCAGTGCTAAACAGGGCTGGAATCTTGCCAGAACAAAAGAATCTGCAGTCAGTTCCTTCAAGATTGAAAAATAAAGTTGGGGTTTTTTTCCCCCTGCAGGGGGAAAAAAAAACCCACAAAAAACCAAACTCAACAAAAAACACACACACACACAAAAACTCTGAAGAAAAGCAGACAGCTGCTAACTAGTTGTCTAGCTGTCTATTTGTGGACATTTTCTTTCATCTTGTCATACCTTTTGTGCTGTTTGAAATGTTTGGAGCTTAGACTTGAAGAACACTCAGTGGATTCCAGACTTGTATTAAAAGAAAGGAAAAGAAAGGCAGAAGAGTTCTGACAACAGATGTGTGTGTTTGTGTGTTGGGGCCACATCATTCCGAGCATCAGCTAGAGCATTGATTTTATTTTCGTTTGACTGAAGGAAATTTTTCAGACAAGGAAATATACAGTAACAATRCAATTTGTAGAAAAACACAAACATCTAGAATGCAAAGCGAGAGAGATATGTTGTGAGACCTTTGCAGAACAAGCAGAGACCATTTGGCCAATCATATCTGCTGCTTTTGCTGTTTTGCTGATCTGTTTCCATAGRATGGGTAAAATCATCTATTTCTAGACAGTTTCCCTCTGCTTTGCCATTTTAGCTGTTGGAAGGAAGCAAGGCAGAAGCCTAATTAATGTCAGTGATCTTCAGTGAGCCTCAGATCAGACTGTGGTGTATTTAACTCTGCTGATTTTTGTTGCCTTCTGCTACGCAGACAGTGAGTGAAGAAGGAGACTGGCTCCTACTCTGGCTTCCAGATAGTTCTCTGGAGCTTCTAATTTCCCCAGCATAATGAAGAAAGCAAAACCAGCTGACAAGTGAGCAGAAGCAAAAAAGGAAGAGAGGAAACTACTGAAATGCTTCCCCTGTGGTGAGGAACCCTTCTCATCCCATCCCTTTCCCACTGCCCTTCTTGGCGCCCTGATGGTGAAGAGCTGTCTTCACATCTCCCCTCTTCTCAGGGGGAGCAGGGCTTTGTGGCTGTCAGCAAGTCCAAGGCAGAAGTCTCCCAGAAGGGGAGCTTACTTGAAGGGGCTAGAGAATTCCTAACCCATTCCCATCAGTGTCTGTGACATTAGTGTTTGGCAGGGAATGGCATTCCCTTCCCTCTCCGTACCAAGAGGCAGCTGAAGCAGAAAATTCCAGGTGCTTTGAGGCTGCCTGCACAGCCTGTGACAAATCTGACCATATTTCTTAACTGGGGAGTGGGGCCTGGATGGAGAGGCATCATCATCACCATTAACAGTGACCTTGCTGCTCCTCTGGTGATGATGGTKGTTGGAGCCAGGGTGCCCTTGGTGGTTCATCTCTCCTTGGAGAAGGATTGTCCAAGAGGAAGTTTGCRTGAGCTGCTCCACAGCAGCCTTTTGTGCTTCTTCTTGCATTCACCAAAACACCAAAGCTGTGAGGACAGGAAAATGGATTATGCTGGTGTCCAGCACCCAAGAAGCCTGTCTGCTTGGTTCTCAGGTAATTCTTCTTGGTCATGCAACACAGATGGCTTCTGCAGAAGCAAGGGTGTGGTATCTTCATTTAAAACAGCTTCTGCCACAGACTTCTCTCTCTTTAGGCAGAAGAAAGTGCTCAAAACTCACAAACTTCCTGAAGCAATCCCATGAGTTCTCTGGTGTTCTTCTGCTTTGGCTCTGGATCCAAGGTGCCCAGCATGGCCATGGAGTGATGGGCAGAGACCCTCTTGTCTGTGCTGTGCCCCAATCACCTGCACCAGAGGATGTCCACGAGCTTCTGAGACTAAAGYGACATGAGAGAACTCACAGCTTGAAACCTTAAGTGAGGGAGAAGAGCTTTGTACAAGGGGATGGGTTTTTCCTCCTGACAGCAGATGTCTTTTTAGGAGCTCCTTGATTAGACCCTGKATGATCAAGAGGTTGAAGGGAGATGAGATATTTACATATAAAAAGGAAYGCTACTTTTGGGATCAATCAGACTATTCAGGGTTCACACTATACCCCCTTTTTCCCAGACTTTATACAGCTCTTGCTAGGATTAAGCCTCCATCGAGTAGATTATCTTTACATAGAGGCTGGATCTAGTGTTACACACTCTTTATTATCTCTTCTTTGAGACTGTGCAGGCTATCCCCTTGAAGTTCTTAACCCTTAAGGCACTTTATCTAGTATTTATTGTTTCTTCTCCACAGGCATCTGAGATGGCAGCACTGGTGTACAGACCCCACCTGTCCTCATTCTCCATAAGAGCATCACCTCTCCTCCCCCAGCCTTTTCTGTGCACAGGGGGCTTACACCAGCATCAGGCCCTGCTTCCTAATCCTTTTCATCCCCAAGAAGTGTGTACCATTCCAACTTGACTCGGGTGGGCTGCCAGGGTTCCTGTCAAATGTAAACGTGTCCCAGCTGCTGGGATTTTGATGCATTTATTTGGAGGGATGTGAGAAAGGCTGTCAGTGGCTCGGGTGATGAAAAGGTCAGGGCTGACCATCTGAGGAAAGTGGAGATAAGAGGAACCTTGRGGTAGAGGGTTACAAAGTAGTGACYGGCTTAGTTTTCTGCAGCAATGCTGCATCTACTGAGCATTACAGGGTGTTTGAAAGAATGTTTGGAAGTTCCTGGGTGCAATCTTATGTTTTCTCCTAAAATGACAAGTTCTGGAGAAACCAAGAGCCCAAGTGGAATCCTGGGCCTGGTTTCTCTGTGCATGGGCTCCAAGAGGCAGCTGGCACAGTTTGCTGCACCACTGAGTCATCCCTTATTAGCCAGAGTGGCTGATTCTGCTCGTGCCATTCCTCCTGTGCTGCCTTCCCTGTCCTGACACCACTGGTGACCCACATGTGAGAAGAAGATGGGATTTACTGAGCAGCAGTATCTAGACTTTGGTGAAATTTCCTTCTCACTGTTCCCATAATGGAGAAGAGAAATATTTCTCCTTGCCAGGCTCCTGGTCAGCAAAATGTCAAACTTTCTGAGTTGCTTTATTCATAATTTTTTAATAGCTTCTGGCTGTGGACATTGGCATCTGTTCCAATGCTATCATATTGACTTCCATCTATTTCAGCAGGAGAAAGTGATCAAAAATAACATCTTGCAGTGGTCTCCAAACTGTCTTGCACCCTCAGCTCGTAAATGTCCCAGGCAGCATTTCCCTGGTCTCATCACCAGATGAGATCCTTAGCTGGTGTCAGCTAATGCGTGCTCACTATTCCAGTCTATTTGGGCCACTCTCTTGCCATGTCTTTGCTCCCTAACCGGGCATGACAGAGCTGAAATAAACAGAGTTGCACTGATTTTAATGGCTCACCCTCATCTGAGAAGGATTGGGGTGGCCTTCTTAGCTATCAGCTCCTTGGATGTCTGCTGGCCAGCAAATGACACATATATTCTCTTTCTCCCTGCACTAGATATGCTTCTCCTGCAGTCATGCTATCCCAGACTAAACAGGAATATTCACAGCTCCTCCTGCACTGACAATGGCCACTTATGTGAAAAATGCAGAACTGAACAGGCTACGGCTAAATGTGCTGGAAATATGAAGAGGAGAATGATCTTTGGCTGTGCATCAAAGAGCGTTAAGGCATTCTGAAGCAGATTCCTCTTGCTTTCTGGGTTTAATTCAGAAGGGATTTTCTAGCCACAGAATCAAGCTCCTCACTGCGTGATTTCTTTCCTACAGGAGCTGTGAAATCGTGGGTTCTGTGCAGGCCACAAAAAAGCCATAAAGGGGTCCAGGGGTGTGTAGGAGTTTCCCTGGAGATGATAGCAGACCTTCCTGCTGTTCCAAATGTGCAATGCTGTTGGACCTGAGAGGCATCATTCCTAGTGAATTCCAACAKGGGAGACTTGATCTCCATTTCTAGATATTCACATCGCCTGTTCTTAGTCAGCTCATACTTTTCTAAATATTTTTCCTCTTGATCTCTTAAAATAGTTTCCCAGGCTGTCTCTACTGCTGATGTTAACATGCTCCAGTCTGTGTTCCTTTTTTATTATGTCTCTTTGTCTGCTCTTTTTTTTTTTTTAAACAAAAACCACATAACTGCCTTATATAATTCACTTTTGAGTTCATAAGCCATTTCTCCTAAACACAGCCTTGATGTGGAAACAAGCAAGGATGCTTCTYTGGCTTTCAATGTTTTTCGTTTGTTCACTTGGTTGATTTTTCTGTTTTGGTTTTTTTCCTTCTTTTTTTTTTTTGTGTTTTTTTAAAAAAAAATGAAAGAATTTTCATTATTATTATGTTTTTGTTTAATTGCTTTTAAATTCTGGATGTATTATGCCACCCAAACCTGTGGCTTTAATTCACTGCTAACAATTCAGTACTCCTCCTGCATGCTTCCTGACACCTTGCCTCACTTTTCCAAAATTACAATTTCAGCTGCAATGCAGCATGGCATCCTTGGTATGAGCTAGAGAAACTATACTTAGTCTCAAAATAATCAGCATTTACGAATAATTACACAATCAATTACGCATTGTTTTGTTGTAAAACACTCATTCTGTAGCAATGATCAAAGTATTTAATGTGGTTGTTCCCTTCTTATGCATGCTTATTTGTTGTTCATATTTTTTTTGCCTGCTAAGACCTGCAATTCTTGGTTTTGATGTTACAAGTTGTGGGATATTTCTTGCTTTCAAGTCTCAGTGTTTGCCCCACATCATTGAGTGCTTATTATATCTAAGGCTTCCTTTTCTAGATCTGCTTACACCTATAAATATGCCTAGTTTATCATTTTGATATTGTCCCCCATTCCTTTGCCAAAGCTTGTCTGGCTTTTATCTTGCGTTTTAAACTAGTAAATAAGAGTATTCATGAAAGATGAGGAACATAACAAACTTGTCTCTAGTTATGCAATCAAGTGTAAGTGTGGCTGCCTTTAAACAGAATGTGTCAATTCTGTGATCTCTGCGATTTCCTTTAATAGGCCTGTTGTAAGTTGTCTCCTGTTACAGTGCAATACACATTAGGTGTATTCTTAGTAATAAGACCACTGTTCATGAATATACACGAGTAGTTATTTAGCACAGGTGGGAAGTGACAGCTCTGGCTGGATCCTAGCAGGATTAAATTGATAGACTTCCCCTGGACAAACTGGTTTAGCTGCAGTGGGAAGCACTGTCCCAMATGTACCAATAACACAATGGTTGGTGTCATCCCCTAGCACTGACCTGGCTATACATGGGTATAAAGTACTGTGTGCATTTGAGGCAATGCTTTTTCTTGCCTTCTGATTTGTCCTATAGTGTGCCTTGGTGGTTTTTTGGATCCTGACACTCCCCTCCAGTTCAGTTTCGTCTGATGTCTCTGTTTAATTGGCACCCTTGGTGGCAGTGCTGTCACACACTGGAAGTGGCAGTGCTGGTTATACCCCCCTGTGTGACACTTTTGGGGGGTGGTGGCAGCACCCAGCTTGCTGAGAGCCTCATGAGCACTGAGCCACACCTTCCTAAGGGGCTTCTGTCCCTTCATCCCACACAAATTCATGCCCACTGGATCCTGCTTTTAGAGCTGGGTGGAAAAATGTGACATTGCTGCCATTTTCACCTGTTTGACTTCTCTTTCTGAATGTGCAAGTAAACACACAGAGGATGGGGTTAGAGATAATGTTGATTACTGACACACATGGGACRTAAATTGAGTTCATGGAAATGAATGAATGGGATTCTGCTGGCTTTCACAGGGGCTTAGGTCAGGCTGGAAGGGTACCTGGAACACCAACACTGGAAAACGTCTTTGATGTGTTTGCTAAAGCATTGAAATATTGTCATCTTGTGAAAGTTTAATTTTAGTTTGTTTTTTGTTTTGTTTTGTTTTTTTCATTTTGCTTTGTAATTATCTCTTCTGGCTAGTAAATGGAAAAAATAGCAGCATGCAGTCACAGCAGGTATTCTCTGAAACAAACACACACATATCAGAGTGTATTTTTTGTGGCTGTTTGTGTTTTGTTGACAGAGCCTGCTCACTCTATGCCTCACGTTAGTCATATTCTGTCATGTGTCTGAGCTGAAATTCCTCACTCAATGAGTTAGACTGAGACAGCATCGCCTGGAAATTCCAGGTCACTCCAGCGGGACCAAGCCAGAAGGTGGAGAATATATCCCTGCTCCATATTGCAGTATTGAATCATGCCAAGGAGAAAATGGGTGAACAGGTGTGAAGTGAGCAGAGCGGGKATGAAGCAGGTTGGACCTGCATGAAACAAGGAGAAAACTATTCTTCATCAAGAAGGTGGTTTAGGGTCCCTTCRTCTTGCTCCTGCCTGAGGATGAAAGTTATAAAACTCATCTGGAGCACCTCTCTCTGACCATGAAGTGATTTCTCTCTCTTCTCTCCTGCCAGGAGGAGCAGAAAGACCCTGAGGTGAGGCTTGGCTCCACTGAGGCTTTCCAGCAGAGGCCACCAACCTCTGTGATGATGGGTTTTAGAGGCAATAGCTGGAAAATCTTCCTTCCTCCTTGCTCTCTTCCATTCTGCAAGTTTTAATATTACAATATCGTAAATGCTCTTAAAATAAATAACAGTGAGGGATGACAATATTTAAATTATTTCAGGACACACTGTCCCTCTGTCATCAACATCACTGTTTGAAAGGTGATTTTCATCTGCTCCACTGTGATGAATTTAAGAAAGGGATCTGCTAAGTGCATATCTGGACAGAGGAAACCCCACCCTAAAATTCCCCGGATTAGTGTMAGATCCAGAGCCCACTGGAGAGAGYGGGAGATMTCTGGGTGAGTTTGGTGGGCCTTCAGCTCAAGGTCTAAATGTCCAATTCTCTGAATAATGCCTGTGATTATTTGTGTACCTCTCTTCACTGATCATAATCTCTGCCTCTTGCTGTGGAGTCAGGAGGAGCCATGCAGCAATTTGAAGGACTTACCTGGCAAGAGAGTAGGCTTGCTGTAAAAGCTGTATGTCTTGCTGTCTGCAGTGCTCAAATCAGTCTCAAGTGACCACATGGAGTAAACGTAGAAAAAGTCTTATCAGACTACAATTTTCTGTTCAGTGTTTACTACAGRCCTTTAAACAAGTTTTGTTCTTTCCCATAAGCCTCTTGTTTGGCTGCAGTACGAAGGGAACAGAACTGGAGGCCTTYCTCCCTCTCGTCTGCAATTATTTGTAATATCTTGCATCTTAATTTGCAGCAATGGAAAGCAGAAAAAGAGCCAATCCTGCTTCATCTGATGAGAGCTTTGACCTGTTTTTTTGGGTTTGAACAGCTGTAGCACACTCAAAGCAAAGGGCAGTCAGACCTCATTGCAAATTATTCCTAAATTCACCATTGGATGCTCTTTTGGAAAAATCCATTTTACACTGCTTGCCTCTAGTTTTGAATGCTTACATTGTACTGTGTATAATTTGAAAACTATTTTCAGTGGTCATGATTTTTTCCCTGGAGTGTCTTCCCAGGTAATCAAATGTTAGTGTTTTTTGTATTTCAGAGATGCTAGCCTTTATTTTATTAAGTGCTTTGCATTCCTAACATGATGCTCATCTTCACTGATTCGGTGCTTAGAATCATAGAACACAATGATAAAGCAATTTGAGCTGGAATTCAGTAATTTAAGATCATTGAGTCCAACCATTAACCCGGCACTGCCAAGCCCACCACTAAACCTTGTCTCTTAGTGCCACTTCTATGTGTCTTTTAAATGCCTCAAGGGACAGTGATTCAAATACTTCCCCGGGCAGCGTGTTCCAGTGCTTGACAACCCTTTCGGTGAATAAATTTTTCCTGGTACTCAAACTAAACCTCCTCTGGTACAACTTGAGGCTGTTTCTTCTCATCCTGTCCCTTATTACTTGGAAGCAGAGCCTTACACCCCCTCACCTCCGGCTGTSCCCTCCTGGCAGGAGCTGTGCAGAGCCACAAGGTCCCTCCTGAGCCTCCTTTGCTCCAGGCTGAGCCCCTTCCCAGCTCCCTCAGCCTCTCCTGGGGCTCCAGACCCTTTCCCAGCTTTGTTTCCTTCTCTGGACTTGTTGGTTTTTCAAGTTGTGTGAGGGGCCCAGCGCAGGCCCCAGGATTTGAGATGAGGCCTCAGCAGGGCCAGCACAGGGACAGGCACAGCCCCGGGGCCATCGGCCTCTCGGGCCCTGGGCACCCCTGGGCACCCCTGGGCTGTGTCCAGCTGCTGGCACAGCAYCCCCAGGGCCTGTCCCAGCCCCTTTCCCCCAGCCTGSAGCTCCATGGGGCTGTTGTGGCCTGAGGGCAGGACCCGGCCCTTCCCCTGGCTGTCCCTCACCCCATGGATCCAGCCTGGCCAGAGCCCTCTGCAGAGCCCTCCTGCCCTCCAGCACATCCACATCCCAGCCAGCCTGGTGCTGTCAGGAGCTGCCTGAGGGCCCCTGGATCCCCCCATGCAGAGCTTTGGTGAGGATGTCAAACAGGGCCGGCCCAGCCCTGATCCCATGGGAGCCCCCCTGGTGCCAGCCCAGCCGGGTGTCCCTCCATGTCCCACCGCTCCCGGCCCTGCCCTCAGCCCGTTCCTCCCCCAGGGCACGGGGCCCTGTCCATGAGCAGCCACTCCCTCCAGGAGATGCTGTGGGAGAAGGTGTCAAAGGCTCTGTAAAGCCCAGGCAGACCCCTCCACAGCCTGTCCCTCAGCCCTGAGCAGCTCACCTTGGCACAGGAGGAGATCAGCTTGGTCAGGCAGGACCTGCCCCTCCTAAACCCAGGCTGGCCRGGCCTGATGCCCTGGATGTCCTGTCCCTGCTGCTGGTGGCACTCAAGGTGACCTGCTCCATGGCCTCCCTGGCACTGAGGGCACGTGACAGGCCTGTAATTCCTGGAGGAAAAGATGGAGATTCTCCTTAGTTCTCCTTCTGTTGTTGATGAATTTATAAAAATAATTACCTGGTCAGCAGCCAGATTAAGTTCCAGCTTGGCTGTGGACCTTTTAATTTTCTTCCTGCATAACCTCACCCTTGTTGTCATCCTCAATCTGGCTCATCCTTCATCCAAAGGTTATAAGCTCTTCTTTTTTTCCTAAATTCCARACACAGCTCTCTGTTCAGCCAGGCCAGTCTTCCCCACTGCCTCATCTTATGGCACATGGGGTCAATCTGCTCCTGCACCTTGAAGAATATCCAGTGTTCCTGAATTCCTTTGTCCCTCAGGAAGCCCTCCTAGGGGACTTTGTCAGCCAGTCCCCTAACTGTGCCAAAGTCTGCCTTCTGGAAGTCCAAGGTGGCAGTTCTACTGCACCCCTCCTTACTTCTCTGAAAATCAAAAATCACCTTTCCATGATCACTAAGCCCAAGATGATCTCCAGCTGTCCCATCACCCACCAGCTCTCCTCTCTTCCTGAACAGCAGGTCCAGTGGCCATTTTCCCTCATTGCCTTGCTCACCAACTATCAGGAGCTTCTCTGCCATTTCAGAAACATCCTAGACTGTTTCCTCTGTGCTCTGTTGTATTTCTAGCAATCCACGGTCAATTGATGTCCCCCACAAGAACAAGACACTCAGACTTCTCCCAGCTGACTCTTCCTCCTGGTTGAGTGGTCTATAAGAAGTCTTTCACCGTGATATCTTGCTGGCCCTCCCTCTGGTTTCTATGCATGAACCATCAACCTTTTTGTCAGCATCGTCAAACTCTATACAATCAAAACACTCCCTGACATATAGGCCTTGCATCCCATGGAAAGACCAGTGGCTGAGAACTGGGAAGTGTTTGGTTAAAGCAGTAAATGCTGTAATTTTTCTTCTTACCTTGAGCCACATATGTTCTTGTCTCTCCTGCTTGGAGTGTTGCATTGACTGTGGTAAGAGGAAGGTTTTATAAAATCATTGCAATTTAAGGAGCAATTACTGCATGCTGTTCAAAATTTTTCACCTGAGTCTCTTTGGTCTGAATCCAACACCCAGTGAATCTAGCAGAGTCTTTGCCTGGTCTGTAAAGACATTTGATCAGGTTAACCACAAAATCAGTGTTTCAGGGAGGAACAGTAACATTTCCCAATATATCCAGAGTGGAGTATGACTGTGTGTGCTTATATCAATCCCAAGGTGTTTAAGGTTTCATGCATTGTACCTCTTTCTGTAAGACACTAAAAAATCAGGTGGCATTAATGGTGAAAATGCAGAAAAGTGCTWCAGAGCCTCAAACAGAAGTCACCTGCTGTTCCCCTGAATAGCAGAACGGAGAGTGAGTGTGTTGGAGGACAAACTCATTTCCTGTGGCCCCTCTTTGAAGGAAGTCCAATAATTTCAGGGTTGTCAGAACTCACATTTAAAAACTTCTGTGGTCTTTGAATACCTGTAAATCTAAAAGCACCAGACTCTCCCTCCTTGCTTAAACAGCTGGACCTCCCCCTCCTCCCCCAGCAGTTTCTGTCATGACACTAAGGAAGGAATAACAACAACAAAAAGGGATGATGGCAAGTTGTTTCTTATCAGAGGAAGTCTACTTCATAACTGACTCACTGGAATAATTATCTGTCAAATTGTCTCTGTGTGTAGGAAGAGTGTGCGTTTCCTTTCCTCAGCCTGAATTCATTGTGGTTCTTACCAAACTGGACAKTCCTTCAAAAGGAYTTCTTTGCTATTTAGTGGGTTCTTGGTGTTTTGGAAAGAAACTGATTCTTGGAGGGAGCTTTAAAATCCAGTACCCTGGAATTTTTATTTTTGTAAGCAAGGCTTACCGTAATTTGCAAGAACAGTGTGACCATGCTGGATTAGGCCACTGGTTATTTTCCTCATGATTTTGATGGAGTCCAACTGCAAATAAATAAATGAAGGATGAAATCTCCAAAATTCAGCTAGGCAGTTTGATCAAACTGTGACACAAGAGAGAACATTTTTCTTCTAATCCATGTGAGCTGTCCATATACCCAGTAAATAATGAGGTATGTGTCTACCAGTTTTCTAAAGCTATTTTGGGAGCTGGATGAATAAACAGGAAGGAAAAAATAAAGCTGAGATKTTTTTGCCGTCTCCCATTCTCGAAGAGAGTATTTGCATTTTAACTTTTCCTTAAAATGTGAAGTTTTAAACAGTACTCACTCTACTCTGTTGTTAATGYAGCCAGGAGCACTGATTATACCCATCAAGTCATTAATATTGCAGAAGACCCATAAATGATGTGCAGAGATCCTTCACAAGAGGTGTCCATGTTCATTAAAAATATTACCTTTCTTTCTCTCTAACATTTTGGCTTGAAGGTCTGTCTCCATCCTACATCAAACAACAGGGTAGAAAACAGGACCCTAACATTATCCAGCTCACTTCCACCTTTTTATCTGATTCTTTAAAGAGCTCTTGGTTGGGTGATCTGTTGTTTGTCATTCATCACTTGTAGCTTGCTTTTTTATTTTCTTCTAAGATAAGTCATCAAAGAGGAGTGGGGGTCAAAATGCAATTTGGAATAGCATCACAGATTGCAAGGCCAATGTTGCCTGACTTCCYGCATGATTCAAGCAAGTGCTCCAAGCCTGTATTTCTCATTGCCCTGTGGTAGTAAATTACAGTAGCTGGTGATAGCAATCAGAGGTGAGGAGAATAGTCTTTCTTTCTATTGCTTTGCAGGGTAGAATCCAGAAACGTTTCTCTTTGCCAAAGAAGAACTCTCCACCAGGCATTGTGTGCGTGTTTAAGTAAGCAGAAGGAGATTTACCTTCTGAAGCTCATGTGAAATCATTCAAACTTGACATCATTCCAAGACATTGCATGAAAGGAGGTTACACTCCTTAAAGCCTTAAGCCAGGGCAGGAATGTGACTGACCAATCAGCTCTAGCATGTCAGGAACCCCAGAGGCATGGAAATTGCTATGAGTAGAAAAACACTTGCTTCTTTATTTGTCAGCCATGAAGTGGYGCAGAGCCTGTTGAACGGGCTTTCTCATAGCAGACCTGGCTAGGATGGACTTGTGCCAGGGAGTCAGTGGTAGCAGATGAAACCACATTTAAGAAAACAGAGTTCKAAGTTGAAATAAATCACATATTAAAGGTGTCTGAAGACAATCCTCAGGTGCTAATCTGATCTCTACAGTGTAGAACTGATGTGACTGGGTGTTGTCTGCTCACATGGTGAAGAAATCACATAAGAAATGTTCCCTCATTTCCTCCAAGGATTAATTCTTCTAGGTGCAAACATGGGGGGCTTTACACCTACACCAAATGTGGACTTGGAGGTCTATCTTTACAAATCAGTCACTTTACTCAGGAACTTCCTTAAAGGTGCAGTGGGACTGGGAGGCACAAGCTGAACGTTATGTTGGTAGYGCTCAAAGGATGTGCTGTAGCCACTAGCTTTGCATCAAAGGAAGGRAAACTGTTTAGGACAGAGGTAAGCAAGAAAACCTGCATGCAGGAGAAACTCTGGGGAGGTCATTAGCAAGACAGGATGTAACTGTCTGAGCTGCTGTCAGAGCAGGACACAGGTCTTTTTGTTGGTACGCATGTGGAAAATGCAATGGCATAAAAAGGTGCACATCTCTATCATCTATATCTATATCTGCATCTATCTATATCTATCTATCTATATCTATATCTATATCTATTATCTACATCCATCTGTATCTAATCTATTTTTATCTCTATCATTTATCTGTATCTATATCTTATCTATAACTGTATCTGTATCTCTACCCCCATGCTTCTGTGTGTACTTACCACCTCAGCATGAACAATCTATGAAGAAACAGAAGGGGGGCTTAGATGAAGGGAAAAACATCAAAAATCAGTCTAATAATTTTCTAATTTAATTTCCCTTTGCTAGCTGCAGATCTCAGAAGGAGCGTTTGCAAGCCAGCTTGTAAACATGCCAGTTTAAAGTKTGTGCAAACACAGCATGCCCTTTGCATGTCCTCAGAACAGCTGAGGCAACAGGTGAAAGCCCGTGTTTCACAGATGTTTCTCAGAGCTTTCTGCTCTTCTCTGTTTCAAATCCTGTCCCACTGTGGGTCAGAGAACATTTTTGGAAGTCTCCTCAGCATCTTGTTTGTGGTGGCACCCTGGGACAGCAGCACTGTCTTTTCCTTCTGCTGGAGGGGAAAAGAGGTGGTTATCATTTAACACACAAAGTAATGGCTAGGTCAGGTCTTCTCCCAGTGTTTCCCTGGCAGCCAAGTTGCAGCAGTGAGGACCTGACCAGAAGCAGCCTGGCAGTGTTAAAGCCAGTAAAGCAGGGCTGGGTTACACCAGCTGGGGATCTGAGCACTGTCTATACCCTTAAAAATAACCTAAACAAACAACACAGACTCTGCTTGAGCCCTGGTGTGCTTTTTCAGATGGTTCATAAATTTATTTGACTGGATGCCCAACATGGACCACCTGCTATGTTGGTAGAACAAAGAAATGAGCTTGAAGGGTTGCTGAAAAACCTGAAGGAGGAGAGGGAGAAAAGCCCAGAGTCTGACTGACATCCTCAGTAAGGGGCAACCTTGCTGCATAAACATAGGAAGCAGCCATTCTTTCTAACTTCTCATTTTCATAAAGGTCGTGTCACCAGCTGGCCTGCCAAGCCTGCTTTCCCCCTGACAAAAGAAAGACATGCTCCTTGTCAGTGTCAGAGGAGCTGGAGGTAGAAATGAGTTTCGTTCTCCAGCCAGACTCTCCATTGTTTGTGACATATTCTTTTATTTGAATTCAAAGTCTGGAATAAGCTCAGACTTTTTGTATTACTCATATGAGTTATTATCAGTAATCCTATTACTTGTGTGAGTTTCTATATGAAATGCATGTTCCTAATCTTTAGTTTTCTCTGAGAGTCATTCCCACAGAGGTGGACAGCAACCGAGGCCTTCCCTCTGGTCCATACTGCCTAGTGCTCATGGTCAGGTTTCCAGACCATGACTAAGTAACAGGCTGAAAATTATATCTTGACATGCACCTTGGAGAATATAACACATGTAGGAATAATTTCACTAGGTTTTGGTTTTTCTCCCTGAATAAAATGCAGTTGTTAAGCAAACTACAAATTCTGCCAGCCCAGAGGCCTCAGCACAACACATGAATGTGAATTTATCAGAGTTCTGGTGAATTAAATGAAAAAGCCTCCTGCATAAGCAGGGGGAAGACCTGCATGGATCTCACACCAGAGCAGGTAAATGAGAAGAGCTACAGAGTGCCTACTGAATATTTTTAGGTTTTCTGCAAACTTTATCTTCACAGAGTGTGTTAGGAGTTACAGAAAAGAGGGTGAGGTGCACGTCCTGTAAAGTAAAGGCCAGAGATACTGCATTAGGACCTACAGTCCCAATGCTTCAGAAAACTTTGAGCATTCTCTGGTCACAGAAGGGAGATAGAATGATTTTAAGGGCTGTGAATTKCTTGTGCTTTTATATCAGAGGTGTTAGTGAAAGTCTTTTTTGTAGCTAATGATAGCAAGCAGTTTGTCTGTTTTTATGGCAGAGTATATTTTGGTCCAATTGTGCTCCTTTTTTTTGTGCTTTGTAATAAGCTTCTCTCAACTCTCTCTGCTTCTAGAGTGCATGAATCATTTTATTTATCACTAATATGTGCTGGAGTTGAACATAATTTCTTTATTTTCAACCATTCTCAATCATGCTGGAGTTATACTTGGCCTGGTCTGCAGCTTGGCTTCCAAGCCTCACTCCTTGTAAATGGAAAGGAACCTTAAATACAGGTCTAGATATGAATGTTCTCCTTTGCTCTTCCCCACCCCATTTTCCCTCATGCAAAAGCATCTTTGGAGCTTACTGTTGGTTTATGTCTGTGATATTTGGTTGCAATTAAGATTTTAGGGGTTTATTACTTTCTGGAGAAGAGTGTCTTAGAGCTGAAAAGAATGAACCTTTCTCTACAGCCCCATTACATCTTGGAGAGTGCTSTTCCATGGATGCTTATTCGTAAAAGCCAGTCCTAGACTGGATGGGTCATTGTGGGAATGAGAGAAGAGTTTAATGCCATCACAATTGTTTTCTCCTTGCCAAGATTCCTCTCAAATGCTCTTGTAACTCTCACCACCTCTGGTGGTATCAGGTCAGGGACTGTCAAGACTGAAATTTTAGCAGTTTTATGTTGTTGTGCCATGCACAAGCTKTTGGTGTGTCTTTGTACCATCCATTAGCATTTTCCCTCTGATCCTGCCCCTTTTTTCCACCTTGTTTTCTTTTCATGGGATATTGGTCTCTCACGTTGCATTCCTGTCTCTCAGCAAGGTCGTTGCTGGCTGGTCCCAGTGCAGAAGTTGTAGCTGACCTGTAGCAGGTGACAGCTGAAGAAATGGACTGATGGCAACCTCAGAAAGTAGGACAAAGGGAAATGCAAACCCCTGTGCCATGGGCGGGACAGGATGGATGTAGAGAAAGGTGCATGGGCAAGGAGTACCAGCAGCTGGGCTCCGCTGGGAGGCTCAAGCTGAGAGGGTATGGGCACACACAGCTTGGAAAGGGGATGCTACTTTGAGGCAAAAAATGCACATTTGGTCCTTTGGATGGTGGACTGAACCAGGACCAGGTTGCCCAGAGAGGCCGTGGAACCTCCATCCTGGGTTGTTCTGCTCCTGCCAGCCTTGGCTGTGTGTGGGGTGGGCTGGAGCCTGCCTGAGGTCCAAGCTGACCCACTCCACTGCTGCCTGAGGCACAGACAGATCTCACCACGGCACCACAGCTTATTTCCACTATTTTTCCCCTCTGAGAGCTTTTCTTTCACAGAATTTCTCTCTTGAAATAAAGTAGCTTATAATATTTTCCACTCACAAGCCTTTAACTTAGCGATGCTTTCCTCGAGTATGAAAGCAGTGGGAGAATTGTATTTTTAAAGGAATCCCCACTTGAATTACAGATGACATGCTTGCACGCTTGTGAAATGTGTTTGCTCRGAGTCCCTTTGTTTGCTGCTGCCAGCCTTGTGGTGATCCTGTGCCCATGTGGCTTTTCCTGGTGCCTTCTCCAAGGCTCCCTCGGGCACGCACAGCATTGACTGCCACGAAGCTCACCACAGGACTGAAGTGAGAATAATTTTTCAGCCTGAGAGATGGATTCCTGCCTGTCAGAAAGGCCATTCCAGCATCCAGGGTGCATCCTCTGTGTTAATCGACAGGTGAGGAAATGTAAAGGTTTCCTCACACCCTCCTTGCTGTGGATTTCTTTCAACTAAGCCATTTTATTTCTGTTTCTCAGGGACAGAGGGAAGATGCTGTATCTTTTGTTTCAAGGCCTTAGGGTTAGAACTTCATCTTTGGCTGTCTTTAGGTTGCTACATCAAAGTAGGCAGTAAGAAATTAAAACCACCCGGATAACATAATAAAAAAGAACAAGCCATTTAGGAAAAAAAAAAATCAATATTTTGTCTTTTAGGTCCCCAGTGAGAAATACTTCTGCAGAGAAGACAGAGGGGAAAACATGAACAATGGGCTTCTCCTGCCCTAATTGCAAGTACAGCAGGCATGCCAAGTGTGAATTTGAGAGACAGAGGTAAAGACTGCTTTGTAAACAGGATCAGAGCTGCTGAAACAGAAGGACAATAGCTAAGGACCAACCTGTAGCTAAATCTACCTCCAAGAAACCTTATCTGAGGAAGTAGGTATCATTCTACATCAATGTATCTTTGTTTTATCTCCTGTTGGATGTACTTGCTGCATTTTATATGAAGTTTGATTGTATAAATGGGTGTCATGTTTTGTAAATACTTCCAGGTGTGGGAAAAACAGGTGGGGGAATGGCAGGTGTCTGGATGTCACTTGGATGGCATAAAAAAGCAGCTGCTGGTTTTCTGAGCTGCTGCAACTGGAGCTGACCAGAGCAAGGGTGTTT
This sequence comes from Cardinalis cardinalis, assembly GCA_014549065.1. Classification (NCBI taxonomy): domain Eukaryota; kingdom Metazoa; phylum Chordata; class Aves; order Passeriformes; family Cardinalidae; genus Cardinalis; species Cardinalis cardinalis. Next base: position 203,009 of record JACDOX010000435.1, on the reverse strand, counting down.
GGGGCCATGAGAAGGTGTTAAAATCTCACTGGGCTTCCCTGTCCACAGRGGATTTAGTCTCCAGAGGCAGAGCAGGAGTCACATTTTCAAACACCATGTTTTTGGGTTTAGGGGCACCTTTCCTACCCATTTAGTGAATATAGCTGCTCTTCTTTATTGACATTATGGAGTGAAAAGTGACTGCTCCATCAGCCAAAATAAATTAAACCTGCCTTGTTAGGATCGCTGCCTCTGAGCATTAAAAGTGAGAAACACACTCTGGGCAGCAAGTCATTAAATATACAGGGAAAAGGTGCAGAGGTTAAAGAATACTCAGATAAGTTAGATATATGCAAGTCAGCAGGGCCTCGTGAAATTCACCCTRGAGTACTGCAGGTACTGGCTGAGGTGATCTCTGAGCTATTAGCAATTATGTCTGAGAGCTTGTGGAGGATGAGTGAGGTCCCAGCGGACGGGAGAAAGGCAAACACAGAACCTATCTTTGAAAAGGGGAAGTGGGAAGACCCAGGAAATCACAGGCCAGCCAGCCTGGCTTTGATACTGAGAAAAATGCAGGAGCAAATTATTGAACAATCAATTTGTAAACACCTAGAGGAAAACAAGGTGATAAGAAACAGCCTGCTCGGGTTTGTCAAGAACAAATCACATCAAAGCAATCTCATTTCCTTCTTTGACAGAGTAACTGGCCTAGTGGATAAGGAGGAAGAAGCAGATGTGATAGATCTTGACTTTAGCAAGGCTTTTGRCACACATCCTCATGACATTTTCATAAGTAAACAGGAGAAATATGGTTTAGATGAAGTTATTATGTGATGGTTGCAAAACTGAAAAATTTTGCTTATCAGTAAAGCAGTTATCAATGGTTTGTTGTCAGACTGGGAAAACATATCAAATAAGAAAGATACTACAGAGGACTGTCTTAGGTCCAGTATTATTCAATATTTTCAGCTTTGATGATGGAATGTGTAGAAAACTTCAAAAAATTGCATATGATACTGAACTAGGAGGGGTTACAAACAGAACAGGATTTGAATACAAAATGGGCTTGATAAATTGAAGAAAGTGTCTGAAATCAATAGGATGAAATTCAATAAAGGAAGGCAAGTGCAATGTATTACTTTTGGGGAAGGAAAAATCAAATGCACAAGTATTAAATGGGAAACAACTAGTTTGAGAGTGGCTTTCATAAAAGAGGCTTAGCACAGAGCACAAGCAAAATGAAATCCAGAAATGTGAAGATGTGTGGAGAGTAAATTCCACAATTGTATGAATTAATAGCAATATTGTGAATAACTGGGAAATAATTATCTAGTTCTGCTCTGAGTGGTGGAGCCTGACCCAGGAATATTACATCTGTGTCCAAAAGTAATGGCACATTTTGAAAATCATTCTCCTTTAGATGGAGAAAGAACAAAGCCTAGAAAAMAATTTCTGTGAGGAAAAGCTGAATTAACTGAGTATGGGCTTTTTTCTGAGGAAAAAGTGTAATGCATTTACAGTATGCAAAATATTATTAAAAATCTTGTGAAGAAAAGGGAACTTGCCTGCTTTTCCTGTTTAAAATGATGTAAAAAAGAAAGAGAAAGTTTAAAAAAGGATGGAATAAGCTTAAGCAGATCGATAGAGAGATGTTCTGGCTGTGGGGATGATACTGCACTGGAACAGGGTTTCTGAGGATATTCTGGAATCCTTCTGAGGATATTCTGAGGATATTCTGGACCCCCTGAAAATGGGTCAGACAGACATCTGTCTGTGATGTGAAACAGATGTCCTCTGGAGGGTACTCCTACTTTTACATTTCTACAGTAATTCATACTCCTCAGTTAAGAGAAAACTCACATGAACAAGATAAGCAAGAATTAAATGCATGGATATAAATTTCCTCCCAGACTCCCACTTTTCCACTGCTAACTTCTTTTTTTGGATTTGTGTACACTTATCACACAGTCTCCTGTTCGCCTTTTTACCTGTCTTTGCTTTGAAACCGAGGGAAAAGTTGCTAGTGATTCCATAATTAAATGAAAGATTATGAAGCTAGACTGGGCTGCTTTCTATCCAAACATGAAATCATGCATGTTCATTCTCCTGGGCTGGTTGCTGATGCAAAATCAAGACCAAAAGACTTTAAAAACCCCCAAAACTCCAAACATTTTTRATATTATCTGCTGAAAGCTGCTCTAAGAAACGCTTTCCTCTTTTCCTCTTTTTAATTTTGATGAAGATACACAATGAGAATGAAGTTTTATAAACATGCTTTCTCCCTTTTAATGATCAACTGGGTACAAACCGGATGGTACTTTTATGATGTTTTATTGGCATGATTTTGAACTAGACAGAATGCTGCAAACCCKCTGCATCTTGTTTCTGTGTGAGCCACATGCATCCTGAAACATAGCCTTGAAATACCTAGTGAGAGGTAGGATCTTCATTCAGGGCTGTAAGGCCAGAAATCTTAGTCATCAAGTGTTGTTTTGTGTGAAGACTATGAGAAGAAAAAGCCACTTTTAAAAGACTGATCTAAACTAACATGTTTAACTGCAGGATTTGCACTCTGCATTGTGGGGGGCGCTACATCCAAGGAGCAGAATGTCTCTTCTCCTCGATGTGCTTGGCTTTGTGATGATACCTGCACAAAATAAATTTGTGAAACCCTTCTTAAAAGGCTGTGCTCACCAGTAAAAAAGTGCTTGCCTGGCTGTGAAACTTGGATTCTTTTCTTTGTATCTCTGTGAAACCTTTCCAGCTGCAGGAACCAGGGATGTTATATTTTTGTAGGTGTTGGYGGGATGAATGTACTTACTCCCAAATTTGGGACCTAGACTTTCTCCCAAATGTGGAGGTTTAGGAGCAGAAATGTATGTGTTTGGGGAAGGGGTATTTATTTGGCAGGTGATCTGGCCTGWGGGTAACTGTGTTTGAGTGAGATCAGCTCTCAGGTCCTTGAGAAGGGTTTGTGCAGGCTGTGTGGGGAGTGTTCCTGAGCATCCAGAGGGAGCCAGGGCAGCTGGAGCCAGGACCATGCAGGATGCTAAGGCTGCATCCATGTGATGCTGTGCTTCATGGGTGTAGACATCCATGCCAAGGTTAATAGTGTTACCAAMCTTCCTTTTCTCTGTTTTGCTCTGGCTCACATTTTTAACCTCCATGCTTTAGTTTTACCTGTTTTTAAAGTCTCAGATTAGCATTCGCAACTGAGTGTCAAAAACTGAGCCCCCCAGGATCTACTAAAGTGCCAGCAATATTTTATACACCACTAAAGTCTTGCTAAAAGACTATTTTGAGAGTTTACTGATTCTGTGAAGAAAWATAAACTTGTAGTTAGTGACCCTTGTAGTATGGTTGAACTGATAGGAAGATTCACCACTACTTACATTTATGGTGAGGTCTACAGCACATAACTTTTWAGAGGAATTTTGTAGCAGAAGGTTTTGGGAGGTCACTGGTAATACTGTCATTAACTTGCCAGTGAGAAGATAGAACCATATTTAGAGCCACTTTTACCCCTGTTTTCTGTAATATAATAGTTCTTGAGCTTTCATTAGCTACCACAAATGAGAGATTTGTGGTAGTATGGAACAAAGTGGGTTCTTCTTACCACTTGCAAAAGGTCTTATTAAACATAAAGTAAAATAAAGCTTCCTGGATCTAAATATAGGSAGGACTAAATTGGCAGATCTCAGTAAACATGATTGCTTAGTAATGGAGATAATGCTGAGTGAGCTTTATAGAAGGGGAAAAAAACCCAAATTAAAAAAAAATTGTCTGAAATGCTGCCAAAAGTTAATGCCTCTTTTCCCCTCTATGAAACAACATTGTCCTTGTTTTCCATCTCAACCAGCTTGAGACATCTCACTGAGAGACATTTTCCCCAGTCTGAAACATATCCACAGCCTGTTCCACACTAAAATTATCAACCATACAAGTTGTGTCATGACAGTCAGAAAAAAAAACCAGTCTAAGACAAGATCAATTCCTGACCATATTCTTCTCTCTCTCTTTTTTTTTTTTTTTAACAATTAATGCTATATTCACAGAATAATTCATCTGGGGAGGAGTAACCTCTAGGTAATCAGCTGGTCAGGCAGCATGGAGGACACCCATCATAGGCATTGTGCATCTTTAATTGTAGGGGTGATGCTGGTTGAGAGGAAAGATCTGTTCTTATYTACAGGAGGGTTTAAGCCCATTTTTTAAGCCTCTAAAAGGATCTTGCTGAAACTGAGTCTTTGCTGGAATTTCTCACCCGTGTCCCCTCAGCTCAAGCCTTCAGGTTGAGCTCTGTGTTGTGCCAGAGGGAGGCACTTTGGAGGGGCTGGGTGAGCACAGCCACCCTTCAGCTGGGACTCAGTGTGGCTCTGCCCATTTCCAGTGACGCTCTGATCTCAGTCCCCAAGCCCTGAGTGGAGAGATGGTGTCTTCTGCAGATTTCTGGCTGTGCCAAATTACTGCAACACAAAAAAACCAAGAGAGGACACACATGTAGATGTTGGAAGGTCATGCATGGAATAAAGACAACACTGATGGGTAGAAACTCAAATTGTTGCTTGCTTACCAGCATTACTTAATTCAATTACATCCACTGAATTATCTGTAACAGCAGACTTTGTGGAGAGGTATGGCCCACCTGTGATACATATATAAATATATACATGTATATATTTATACTCTATCATGGTGATAAATTTTAATGAGAGCTTCATCACAACCAGCTGGTGTTGTTTGAAACAAATTACATTAATAATGCGTCTGAATTTTCAGCACAGGACCAAATAATGAGAGTTGTAAAGCTGCAACATAATGTGGAGTCAACAGTTTAGTGGGCTGGCACTCCCACCTTAGGCAAGGCTCTGAATCTTCCTTCTTCTGTGGGATGAGGTTTAACCCTCCCTCATCCACACCCCGCTGGGATGTCACAGGGGTGCAGCCTCCTGGCACCGAGGAGAAATGCTGAGATATCTGACAAGTGAGGCCTGTATTAACACTTCAGGTAGCACGTCTATTTTGGGGCCAGCAGGCTGGCAGCTCCCTGCTACGTGATGCTTCTGTTCTCTGCCTCCCTGCTTTGGAGCGCTCTGGGCGCTGCTTGCGCCGCCCTGCGCTGCGTGGGAGCGGTGGTGGAACTCACAGCGCTCCTCTCCTCCTCCCGCTGCCCTGCAGTGGTGGAGGGGCAAAGGCAGGATGTGTTTCCAGTGTGCTGCCTCAGTCAGGGTCCTAGAGGTCCAGTGAGGCGCTTGGACAAGAATCTGCACCATGCTGGCAGTGTTGTTCCCATGGTGGAAGGGCTCATCCCAAGGCGATGAGGAGCGCAGGGACCTTAATGTGGGACTGGAGTGCAACAGCACCCCTGTGCTGCACACCTCCCACCCAATGCTGGAGCAGAACTCCACCAGGATGGAGGGATTTCACCACTCTTCTTGTGCTAGAACATTAAGCACAAGCACATTTAAGGTGTGCTAGAACATTCCTTGCTTCTCTATGACTTCTGGCTGAAGATCAGCATGAGCTCTTCAGTGCTCCCTTTCTCKTTGTTTGAGGGTAGGCAGCTCTCCTTACCAGCCCCACTTTCTGCCTGGCTACCCAGATTCCATCAGGAATGATAAAAGACAAATGTGTGTCTCAGTGTGTGCACAGACACAGAGATGCCCATGCCTGGGACTCTTGGTAAATACTTTAAGTGTAGAGTTTCTCTATAAATATTCTATTCTCCATAACCTATCTCTTTTACTCAGCCACTCTTGTCTGTCTTGACACTTAACTCTGTGAACGTTTTCATGACTTTCTAGATCATCATAAATTAAAGGACTTCTTGATTTTTCACAATACCTTCTTCTTTTCTTTTCTTTTCTTTTCTTTTCTTTTCTTTTCTTTTCTTTTCTTTTCTTTTCTTTTCTTTTCTTTTCTTTTCTTTTCTTTTCTTTTCTT
>JACDOX010000435.1:116700-197039 GCA_014549065.1 Cardinalis cardinalis | reverse complement strand
TTTTCTTTTCTTTTCTTTTCTTTTCTTTTCTTTTCTTTTCTTTTCTTTTCTTTTCTTTTCGGCTAATCTTCAGTTAATACCGAATTGTGAGCATATAAATGAAAAATGACTGTTGTGTGTCTTTCTTGCAATAAATCTGATCATTCCTCATACTGCTGCTCAGTATATCTCCCCTAAGGTATGCTGAATTTGATCAAATCACTACATCACCGGAATGTTGAGTGTTACTCATTTGTGTGCTAATTACTCTTAATCTGGGCCCTTTTAAAAAGGTCGTCAATTAGACTTTATTGAATTGTCAGCCTTGGTAGCAGCGAAGGGAATCTGGTAGCTGGTGTAATGATGTCACAGATGGCTAAATACTCTGAAGTCTGAAGGGAAAAATGAATTAAATATAAGTTCAAGTTACACAATGTGGTGTGAAAATGTGGGAGCCAGGCTTTTTGTGGAGGAAACTACTGTTCACAGCTGATTGAAGCTGACTCTAAAGACCTCTTTTATGGCACCCTCTGGAAAGAGCTATGAATAAATGACCCTTTCTCATCTTATTCCCAAGGTTCACCTTGRAATAGGTCTCTTCTACGTGGAGCAGATCTTCTGCCTTTTCAAGAACATCTCAAGGCCACCTTGCTGCTGTTTGTTTTCCTTTGCTGGAGGTTGGGACGAGGAGATGAAAACTTGTAGCTTGAATTGCTCAATACCCACCAGTTCTAAGCTTTAACCTTACCTCAGCCAGGAATTTTTGAAGGTGTTTTGAGGACCTGGAGTAAACGAATCCATATTTTATAAGCCAGTCTTTTAATGGATTTGCTGTGTGTTACTCCTGTCAGTGTGTCTCCAGAAAGAATAGGTGAGCAATTTTATGTTTTCACAGATTTTTTTTTTTTTGTGAGCAATTTGGTCTGAGGAAAATTTTGAATGAACAACATTGCAACCAGAAGATAAATGGCAATCAATACTCATTTCAACATAATGTATGCCTCAAATTGTACTTACCTATGCACGAGCACAATAATGTTCAAAATTCTGACATAAATAAAGGTATTTTGCACTTCTGATAGTGGGTTTCTTTTGTTATTTGACCTCATTTATTATTGGATATGTAATTTCCACTGCACATTTAGCTCACGTGCTTATTAGTCTTGTCCAGTTAAGTAACAGAAATTCATACCCCTTTTATTTGTGATATTGCACATTTGGAGAGTGTTGAGAAAAGCCATAGAAAGGAGATGTACTCATTATCCTGATCAGAAAACAGGGCAAAATGACCAGTCGATTTTGCGTGTACCTTACAGATCTCATTAATGGGTGCAATTTAGTTAGTCCTGAGGTAAAGATTTTTCAGGTCTTTTTGACTGGATGGGAAGAGAGGGCAAATCTAACTTTAAAAGGTTACCACCTTTTATAAAATGTACTTGAAACTTYGGGAACTGAGAAATTCGAATGAAGGGCAGGGATGGTTACTGTGCTTTTTTTTTTTTTTGCTATTTTTCCTCCTCATTCAAATAAAGTATGTCTGGGGATGGAGAGAAAGAGCCAGAAGCTATCTTCAGGAGGGACAGAAAGTTTCCAAACACAACAACTGAGCTAGCAGGGAGCAACACACTGTACTTGTAAAAACTTTCAGTGTTAGCAGGGAAGAAGGAGCAGCAGTGGTGTTGGTAACCTGTTCAGATGAAACTTCAGGGTTCTCTCCTGTGCACACATTTGGCTGGCTCTGCTGTGGATCWTAACCTCCTCCTCCTCGGATCCAGGCTTACATTCCTGCCACAGGAGTCCCTGATTTCTGCTGAGTTCACTAAATAACACCCATGTGCAAATACCAATATGCCCCAGTGGAGATTTTTGTTAACAATTGTGTGGGATGCTGGAGGCTGGTGTCTGGGGATGGCTGGAATATCTTAGTGTGGGAAGCACTGGGGAGTCCTGACTCTTTTTTCACGTTGATTACTGTGAGATATGGAATTTCCTGTTTTCTTTTAACTTCTGGATGGATTCTGATTCCTTTCACTTTACTCCTGAACTGAATGGCACCTTGTTCCACAAGTAGTCTTGGTGGTTCAAAGGAATCATTCATTGGTGGGGTGGTACCATTCAACATCACTTAAAACCTTGGAATCTAGTCCTTAAATCAAATTTGCTAGCTGAACTTTACGTGTGTGTTTGTGTGCATGTCTGTTTTTCAGCTGKTTTTTTTGCAAGGGACTGTAATTCACCCTTTTAGCCTTCACTGAAACCTTTCATTTCCTGTGCTACTGTTAGGTCACAAAGCTTCATAATATTCTTGGTTGTTGTTGTTTGTTTCATGCACTGAATTAGAAATTAATTCTCTCTCAGCTTCTCTTGCATGTGCTTCTAAAACTGTATTCTCCATTTAATGTATTCCATGGTATGTGTGTCTCATCAAATGTGACAGATTGGGGTGATTCTGTCAATAATTCATATTTGATATCAAATAGAACAAAGTTAAGAGGGAATTGCAAGGTAATATAATCCCTGTCCCCTTTAAACAGATGAAGTTGGACTAAAATTTATGTCTTCCACCAGGACACTTAACATTCAAAAGCCAAACCTGCCAGCACAGGGAGTGATAGCTGCTTGTTTGGAAGCGATGTGGGAAGCCAGGACAGAGGATAGCAATTGGCATCTTCAAAAGAAGTCCTGTGGGCCTTGCTTTTCAGAGGTGAGGAAGCAACCACGGATCTCATCAAATTCCACTGGAGTCCCAGGTGCTCAATACCTCTGAATTTCAAGCAGTGAAGTAGGGCATGCAAACTGGGATGCTGCAAGCTGACGACAGTTGAGGCTGATCCACTTGRAGGTGCTGCTAAAGCAGTTGCTGAGAAACTAAAGGCTGAAAAGGAAAATGCTGAAATCAGTTTTGTACCTGCCAAAGACCCTTCAARCATCTTTGGCTTCTTTGATAGAGTCTGAGATTATTTGATTGGTATAGAGAAATAGCAGTCAAGGAGGGTTTGTTTTTCATTTTTTCAAGCAGCTCTAAATGGTTGGAAGATGTGAAGACAAGAGTCWGTTTCTGCTCTGTCTGGGAGAGGAAGTCTCCCTGCTCTATGCCAAGAGTTTGCTCCATGATGACTGATGGAAAGCAGGGACTCCTGCTGGGCTGTGCAGGCTCAGTGAAGCAGCTGTTCTTCAGAAAGAGGACAGCTGAAATTTCACATGGGCGCTGTGCATGCAGTTTGACCTCCAGAGCTTCACCAGGTATCTCTTTTTTCATGCTACAATTGGTCTTTCTTTCACTGCTAGAGATCTCTCATTGTTTTGATCCAATAAGACTGAGATATGGTAAGGAACCCTTGAATGTTTCTGAGAATCAGAAATGTTTTGTAATCCCCTAGAGGCAGGCAAAAATATAATTTTGCTGCAGTAGAAGCAGTGGAAAAAGTCCCCTTGAAATCCCATGTGTCTGCCCGTGAGGAACTGTCTGATACTGCAAGTTTCTCCCTAATCTCCTGTGGGATCCTTCTGCTGCGTCTGCAATGTTCTGCATCTCATGATGGCCATCTTTTGTTGCTGGATAGCACACCCTGAAAATGTTCTGCACTTTCCTGTGGAATTGTCTTGTTGAGGAAGTTACACTATCACAAAAAGCACCTTCAGATTTTCAAAACTGTAAAGTTCTGGGCTCATGGGCTTTTCCCATCTCCCTGTTTTCCTCAGCCAGGCTTAGAACAGTTGCTCTTCCTCTCCAACCAAGGCACCCTCCCCTGGACCAGGACTGCTCTGCTGAGGCCTCTCAGGGGCTGATTTATGTGCTGACAAAAGCAACCACGTGTAAGGAAGCAGTCTGTCTCCCAAGCTTTTCTGTGGGCTGAAGATTCCTGCTGCACAGATGCTGCTCAAGGAGACGTTGTGTAATTCAGCTGCAGGAGTCTCAGAGGGCTGGGAAAGCAAAAATCTGTCTGGGACAGTCCAATGTGGTGCTCTGTGGCTATGGAGAAGAATCTTTAAGCCTTGATGCCTTTGAGTCTTGTTGATAAGATAGGGCAGTACAGGGGAAAGCACTATGTGAAGAATAGGGCAGCTGCCTCCTCCTTGAATTTTGGATCTGACCCAAAATGAAGCACTCATCACCGGTAACAGAAAAGTTTACCCTGCTGCTCATGCAATATTCCCCTTGCTAAATGTGTTGCAGAGGTGATGAAGCCACACACTGCAGCAAGGCTGGTGTTGATTGAAAGTTTTTCTCCTCAAGGGCGCAGAATGCACAAAGCGAAGATGAAAACAAGGAGTGGTGGTAACCAATGCTCAGGCTGTCCAAGAATGTCTTGGTCTTATGGGAAAATCAGAAACACACCCACCAGCCCCCTCAAATGTGGTCTAAAAGACCCCAATCTATTTTAGAGAACACACACTGGACTCAGAATTGCAACTCAATGCTCAGTCTGCGTTACCCTCATGGCGGATTTACTCAACAGCTCATAGTTGATTTGGCCTGATTCTTCTTTCTTTTGCAGTTTTAGGTCAGCAGTCATCTGTACAAACTTTATAGGATTATCCTTATTAAAAACTCTATTTGTTCTTGTTTCAATGAGAGTAAACTGTGTATCTGCAGTAAAGCAAGATTTGGGGTTATGGTTCTTGATTTGAAGTTGAGTCTGATGGAAGCAACTACTTGCTGTTTTTCACAGCACTTGTGCTTTTAGGACAAAAAATTAGAGTGAAATTGTGGAGAGAAGAGGATTATGCGTTGACTATAATGAGGAAAACAAACACTTCATTTTGAGTGACCTGGAATGGGGAAAAAAAACAAAAGGAAAATTCTGGGTAAGGATTCTAGTCACCAGGTAACAGAAATGCCCGAAACCAGGCATTTCCAGGCTTTTATGAAAGTGTTTTCTTTGTGTTACAGCACAGAAGAATAATGATTTGAAACACAGGAAGTTGCCATGGAACAGAATCATCACCCACTGATGAGCTTTATTGTCTCATAATGTGTCACCCTACCAAGAGTCACAGCAAATGGTCAAGATACTCTCTGTGGTGGCGGGCCAAGACCATGGCACTGTCTTGTGACTTACTCAAAAGGTGCAATAATAAACATCTCTTCTTCCTGTCATTTTCTATTTCACTGTGTTTACCCCGAAAAGAGGATAACTTTTCAGAAAAGAGTGAAAAGTTGCAAACAAGAACAAAAAAATATTTTCCCAGGGTAGAATATTCTGTTATATAACACTTTTTGCTGTGTGCTGGAAGGGAAAAACACACTTGAAGAGCAAGATGAAAACAAAAGTCTAAAGAAGTGAGTTTTGAATGTATCMTTAATGCAAACTGAGAAAACTGAAGTTAGAGAATGTAGATGACACACCAATTGTGGCATTCTGCTTGCAGTTTTAAATGTCATGTGCTGTAGACACTTTTTTTTCTCCTCCAGTCCACAGGAGAAACTCAATTCCTTTCTTCCCCCTGACCATCAGCCTGCAGCCTATGGTCAAAACACATTGTTCTGCTTTCCATTCTCACAGTTTTACTTATTCCAGACCAACTAAACAGACTCTTTTTCATGGCAATCTGGAAATCAAAAAATCTCAGCCTAATCTTTCTGCTTCTGATGCCTTCCAAGTTTTGATGAGGTTGTTTTATCTCTTGCTGTTATTAAAGAGCAGGTCAATGCTGCTCCAGTTATTCTGTAGATTTTTGCCACTCTATGGATGCCACGAATACTCTTTTTATCTTCTCTTTTGAATCCCCTGTTAATCATATCATGATGCACCTTCTTCAAATCTACAGTTTTATCGAATGGTGTTTTTAATCTTTGCAGAACTCCTAACTAGTCACGTCCATAAAGAAATGAAAAAAACCCCTGGTATTCACATCACCTGATGTGGTTGGTTTTTTGGGCTCTGCAAAGATTAAAAACACAGTAAGACTTGAGAGCATCCTGGAGGGAATATAGAGGTTGCTATTAATATGTTCTTCTTTTGAACAGAACTGATCTGAGGGTTTGGAAATAGAGGAAAAGTGACTGTTTAAAGGTTGAGATTTTAGATGCACATGTTATGGTGAGAAGAAACTGGGAAAATTAAGAGGGCCAATGCTGAAGCTGCTGGTGGGGTCAGCCTCATTTGCATGTGCTTTGATGGGTCACTCCCTGTGGTGGGATTGCAGTAGAATGACTGGAATGGTGTCAGTGGTGAGGTGATTCCTCGTGTGCTGATGGAGGGCGCTCAGGCAGATCACTGAGGAGGTTTTACAGGYTTGTTGATGGCCAGGACAGCTCTTCGTGTGCCTCTTCTGCAGTGTCAGCTCCACGCTGCTGTTGCCAAGGCTGATGTTGGCTGCTGGTAAGGAGGCACTGCAGCCCTCACCTTCTTTGACACAACGCAGCCGCTCGGCCACAATTTGTGACATTCAGACCAGAAATAACCTCCTTTTTTCCTCATACCTCCTTTGCCTGATCTTTATCACCCGTGGGTGTCTCCCAAAAAACCTGGCCAAGAGCTTGGGCATGCACCAGCCCAGTCCTTCTGCAGGAGATGTCAGTGCAGAGCTCCAGGGGCTCCGCAGATAAACGGAAAAAAAAGGGGGAGGAGGGACAGAGGAGATACCAGGCRGGAATGGACGTGGTGTCAAACACAGAGGAAAGGAGGAAGAGAGAGGGGCAGGAAGGGGATAAGCTCTTTAAAGAAAGAAAAGGCAGGATGGAAGCACAGCAAGGACAAAGAGCATTCCTGTCGGGAATCCTGGGGTCTCTCTTCAGGTCTGGGCACAGATTTGTCATGCAGCCTTTGGAAAGTCATGTCACGTTCCTGCCTGCAATGTGTCCTCAGGAGCCTGGAATGTGAGCTTAGCTGCTTATTATTGGACTCCTTATTTACAAAGCTAGGAGGGCCTGTTTTGATCTTTTATTCCAACTCTTTTTGCAGTGTATGTGGCTGAACTTGCTAAAATTAATTCCTTCTTAACCTGCAGCCTGTATTCTAAGGAAAAAAACTCCAGAATTTATGGGGAAAATTCAATGCAAATCTTTAAATCTCAGTTTGGTGTATTTGTCTAGCAGTTAACCATCCTGCTTTTTTTCTTTCTGCTCTAATTTGTTTAATTGTTTTACCTTCATCCTCAGTAGATGTTAAGCCCCAACACCTCTTTGCCTTTAGACCGAAACCTCCCTCAATTACCAAATTTTTATCCCTCATAGTTGGCTGTAATCTCTAATTAATTCACCCCCTCTTTACGAGCCTCTCCTCAGAGAAAGACTTGATTTATTTAAGCCACCAGGYGCGTTCCCTGACGCTTTAATTGTCCTCGCAGCTCTTCTCTCTGGTTCACCTCGCCACCATCTCCCTGGATCCCGGGGCGCTGGAGGAGGAGCAGGGCACCTCACAAAGAGCACAAAGCCCTGGTTGTGGGYAGGAAATCCTTTGTGGCCGGCTCCCGTCCTCCTCCTCCTTCGCCAGGCAGGCGTGACCGTGGCTGCAGGGAGAGGGAATTGCCTCTCCTCTCCTTCCCAGCCCCTGGAGCGTGTGTGCCCGCATCTCCGGGATGCTGCRAGCATCCTCGGGATGCTCCTTTGTCCCAGATGGCTTCAGGAAGCGCCTCTCGCCGTCCTGAGCATGGGAGCTCGTTCTTCACAGCAGCGCTGGCTGCCTTTGTTTGGTCCTGTGTGGTTAAACATTACTTTGCATCTGTTCCCCACGCACTTTTTTCTTGTTTAATTTTTTTTTTCCCTAATCTGCCATTTCTCTGCATCTGCTGATGTTGGGGAAAAAAAAACGCAACAATTTGTTAGATTCTCCTTGTTTTGTTTTGGCTTTGGCTCTTCTTCTTCCTTTTGCTGGAATGGCACACACATACACACACACACAAATAAAAATAAAGGGTTAGTAGGTATTAAATAGCCCAAATTACAAGAAGTCTGGAACCAAAYCCTGGAATCAGAACAATTCCAGGCTCCATGGGAGCCGAGGCTGGACCTGCGTCCAAATCCACATGCTGTGGTTTGCTCTCAATTACAAGATGGTCCAAGCCAGAAGTCTCATTCAGGGCAGAGTGGAACACGAGCTGAATTGGGATCTGGGTCTGAATTTTGCAGTTCAGGCCCCTTGACAACTGGCAGTGACAAAATGCACTTATAAAGGAGCAAATGATGTGGGTGAAACATATTGCCAATGAAAAACCAATACAAAGCTGCAGGAGGAAAAATGCAATTCCAGCCTAATTGTCGGGGCTGATCTGGAGTTCCTGAACTGGCAGGAGTGATTTTGCTCATGTGCCTCAGATATCTCAAACACCCTGGACCTTTCTCTCCTCTTGCAGTTTTTAAATCTCTGTGACTCTGCCTATTTCAGTGGCTATTTCCAATTTACACAACTTTCAGTGGCAAGACAATAGGTCTTCTGACATTACCAGCGTCTGATCCATGCCTAATAAAAGAGATTTAGTTTAAAAAATAGAATAAATTGGTTTACATACAGAGGTATATTCATAAAAATATACCTCACAGTCCAAGTAAACATGAAAAGGCTGCCAAGTCTGCCTGTATAAATCTCAATATTTTCAACATTTAATTAAAAAAGAGAAGTGTTCACACTCCTTATTAGGAAGGGAGGGAAAGGTTAGATTATTTAGCATTTTCAGAACAACCAATGATATAGAAGTGTCTGTTCCAAAACAAAAACATTAACATCTGTGATCCATTTAGAAGAAATGTAATTGATTTTTACTTTAATTGCCATTCCAGATCAGAACAATAAGCTTTTTTTTTTTACCTCTACTATTTATAAAAATTTTGGTTTTGCTGACTTTTTTTTTAAAAGAAAAAACCCAAAACATTAAAAACAATGTCTATTATTCAATTAATGGGCAGATAATGTAATTTGTAAAAAAATGGGCATTGGAAATAAATTTWAAAAATTCATTGCAAATAACAGGTTTTGCTGCTTCTCTATTCACAACTGACTTGTGAGCTGATCAATGTTTCTGGGAACATATCTCACCCTCAAGTTTGCCAGTAAGCCTGGTGAGGAAAAATTTCTAAGACTTTTCTCTCTYTGTTGTAAGTCTTTGCAAACTTGGTCTGTTCAGGATATTCTGTGGGTTTTTTATTCCACAATTTGAATCTGGATCCTTCCTAAGTTGTGTCTTAAAAGTTCATTCAGTCAGTTACTTCAGCAATGGGATGCAACTTCCAAAGCCTCTGTGCTGTGAAGTTCTGACAATTTTGCCAGTTAAACCACTTTGTATGTGCCTTTTCACAGCATTTCATGACACACTTGCAATGGCAGATGCTCTGATTTAATTATTAGCTCATACTCCAGATAGTTCTATTTTCTTACTTGGTAATTTTTAAGACTGATTGTCTGAGGCATCTTGGCATTTTTCATAAATTAATTCCTTACAATATCAAGTATTTTTCTAGCAATTTGCTTTTGAAGGTGCTTAGACACTTGCCTATACTTCTGATGGATTTCCAGATTTCACATCCATATGCTAAGGTAGAAATAACATCCAAAGTAAAATAAAAAAAAAAAAGTCTTCTAAACCTGAAGTCAGAGGCTATTCATGATCAGATTTTGAATCAGCAACAAGCTGCAGCTTTGCCCATGGTAATTCATGTTACTACTTTCCTTTTGGACCTCCTTGCTGGCCTCCTCACTGCTGCCAAACACAGGAAACCAATTAATTGCCCTTTTAAACATAGACATACCTGGGAGTGGCCAAGGTTCCAATTAGATAAGTGGTTTTTCCTGCCTGGTTATTTAACCCATAAGTTTTTGTGTTCCCCTGTTTTYGGGTTCACCAAGTTGTCACTTTGGACTGCTTCTTTGCTAACTCACTAGCATGAAGCTGAACAAAGTCATGCTGATATTTCATCTGTTCATGTTTTTTTTTTAATTTGGTGGGGTTTTTTTGTTTTTTTTTTTTTTTTTTGTTTTTTTTTTTTTTTTTTTTTTTTTTTTTTTTTATCCTGGTGAACCGCTTGAATTTAATAATATTTCAATCTGCAATCACAAAGATGATAACCAATGAGTGACTAATAGGACAAATTTCYTGCCTACTTCAAACACCCACAAAAATTAAGAAAAGCCAGGGTGTGTTAATTTTTGTGTTAAGAGAAAACTTTTCCTGCATTCGGGAGATGGCATGGGTGACAAGGGGCGCAGTTAACGCTGATGAAATGATATAAAGGACTCAGTCACAGAAAGGTGTTGCTGTTTAGTTTCTGCCCATCCCATTGGGGTAAGTATGAACTGGAGCATCAAACAGAATTTCCCTGTGCCTCTGGCATGCAAGGTGTTGGAAACTTTGGGCCCTGTAGGGCACCTGACACCTCGTGCTCCTCTGTCCACATATTCTTTGTGCATCCTCTGCTGTTCATCAGACAATACTGCAAACAAAACACCCAATCAAATAAAAGATTTTATAAAGCATAAAATAATTACAGAAACGAGGGAGCGTTTGCCAGTGAGCAGCTGGAGTATTTGAGCAGCCAAATGTGTCAAGGCTGAATTTCTGTGGAAGGAATGGGCTCTCAGGCCACTGCAGCTGCACCTGTGATGTAAAGCGAGGTGAGTGTTCTGATAATTAGCTGAGCACCCCAGTCTGGCAGGAATGGGCAGATCCATTGCAGGGTAATTTAGCAGAGCCTTGCTGGAGTCAATGGAGATGCAGCAAATTACAGCAGTCAGAGGTCTGAAGTTACACCCCTTGCTAAGGGACAGTTTTTCTGTCTCTAGGTGCTTTATTCATGCAGAGTCAATGTGACCAAAATGCCAGCTTCTGGTGCAGTTTGGGTAGTCAGTTCTAATGCTGCTTTTTAGCATTACTTATGCCTGAAGGCTTTGTTCAGAATGTGGTGCCCCTCAATGAATTACAGCTGTGTTGAGGTATCTGCAATCTCTGTGTGCCTGAGGAAACCATCTTTCTGCATTCTGACACCACAACTGTTTGCCAGGCAGAAAGCGATTCTTTGCACAAGCATAATGTTTTTATTCCTTGTTTAAATAACAAAGCAAATAATCGTATCTTCTTACGACGAAAGAATCTTAGCTCACTTAATTCTAGATATCTAAATCTGAGCTAATCATCTGGGTTGCTTTTTATAGGCGATGGAAAGGAATAAATCTTTCTAGGGCACAAGCCACTGACCTACTTGAGATGTCTATCTRAGGATGAGATGTTCTGTGGGTTAAAAATGCCTGCTAAGGGAGGCCACGTTACTGCCTCTGGTACTGGTGTCTTCAGCTTTATTTTTCCAACATGGAGAKGATTTTCCCTCTTCTCAGAATCTCTGAGGAGCAGGCTCACACTCACCTCCTCCTTCTCAGCCCTTGGGATTGTGTAGATCTACAGCTGCTGCAGCTTGATGCAGTTGTGAATCTGCAGCAGACACATGAATCCACAGTGGTGTGATCAGCACAGGCACAGAGACATTTTGTGAGCCTGGACACAGCTCTGGGCACTGCTGACACAGCCATTCCTTTCCTTTCCACTGCCTTTGGCACCAGCTGTCCACTCACAACTTCTGMCCCAGCAGGTTAGGCTTGCATCTCCAAATACCTCTGTGTGACTGCCCTTGGTTAACACTGGAATGTCTTAAGAGAGAGAAGAAATATTTTATTTTATTTTACTTTATTTTAATTTTTATTTTTTAATTTAATTTCATTCATTATTTTATTTTTTAAATTTAATTTCACTTTAATATTTTATTTTATTTTATTTCTTAATTTATTTATTTCATTTTAATTTTTAATATTTTATTTTTATTTTATTTTTAAAATTCATTATTTTATTTTATTTTAAAATTTCATTATTTTATTTTATTTTATTTTATTTTATTTTATTTTATTTTATTTTATTTTGTTTTGTTTTGTTTTATTTTATTTTATTTGGAGTCCAGAGTCTGAGTTTTGCCTTTGTGGTGCAGCAGGCTGATAACAGCAGCCTCTCAGTTTCTGTTGCTACACTTCAGGGACATCCAGATGGCACGTTAACTTCTGCAGCTTCTGAAGGATCTGAGGGAAAGCTTCAGTGTTTGTCCAAATTAAAATACAAAACAAAACAAAACAAAAACTTGTGAAAAGTCCTTTGCTCTCCTGACATGGTATAAAAGCATGGCACTTCAAAAAAGACATGGAGATGTCTTTTGTGTATGCAACAAACCCAAGGGAGAGTGCTGTGCCATATTATTAAAATTAGTCAGTCTTATGAGTCTGATTCAAGAATTCCTTCTTTCCTTGCTGAAGCCTGATGGGCTGATGAGTATCTCTTATTTCAAGCRCAGAATGCAGGAGATTATTTTAAACATTTTGTATCTTCATGGAGGTCTTTGATGAGCATAAAGGTGAGCAGCTCACACAGGATGTGCAAAGAACACTGTAGTACAGTTTAGTTTTTCAGTATCCCATTTGTTGCATTCTTTGAGGAAATGGGGATGTCATTTCTTCCTGTAGCTGTGCAAAATTTTTTGTCATTTTTCAGACTCTGTCACCTGTACCCCTCTCCTGGACATTAAAGTTTGTGTCTTCTCCGCTGACCATTGAGTACCTTCAAGGAACTTGATACTGCTTCAGTTTTGTGAAATTCTGSACCTTCGTTTGATTCTCGTGATCATCAGATTGTGCAGGGCCTGCAGATGCCTTGTGAACCACTTCTCTGCTGGGGACCAAGCCAGTTCCAACAGCAGAGCAGACAAGGGGCCTGAAAATTGCTTCAGCCAGGAATACATGAATGATATTTCTGCAGTTGTTGTTTCCTTCCTTCTCTTTCAGGCTGGCACTCAGAAAATAAGAGCTCAGTGTCCGCTTGTCTAGTCTGATTCACAAATAATGTATTTCTAGGTTGCTTCCCACCTCCTTCAAATCTAACTTCCTTGCCAACCCCTTTTTTTTTTTTTTCTCTAGCTGATGTCTGAAAACGTTTTCAAAGTTGCTGTTTGGGCATCAGTTTATGAACTGTCTGTACAGGAAGATCACTCTTCTCGCTCTGAGGTCATCATTCCTGCAATCATCTTTTGCTGGTTCCAGTGCTTTGTTTTCCACGGGTCATCAGTAACACTTGTCAGGCTGTTTGGTGGGCCTGACTGACCTTATCTGCCTTATCAGTAAGCACTGCATTCTTCTGGTTCTCAATCTTTCTGAGCAAGGCTTAAGCATCTTTGTAGGGCTTGAAGCCTCAGAGGCTGCGGACGTGCCAATACCTGAACTGGAATTATTCAGCTGTTGTCACATCTCATGCAGGAACTCTGGAGCTCATCAGGGTAAAAGCAGCAAGTGGCAGCCCAAGGTCTGAGGCTAAATGCCTCTTTCTGTCCTGTGAGTGCCTCTACTTGCTGATCTGCAAGGGTTTTCCCCAAAATTTTTTTCCCAAATAATATTTTCTTTCTGGGGTCAGTGTCGGCATTATGTTCTACAAATTTCACCAGCATCCTGTAAAAAAGGACAGAAACAGCAAATATGCAAACAGAACTCATAAATGTCTTCTGATTTTCATTTCAGTGGCCACGGGTCATAAATGATCTGTCTAGCAAGGTTACCAGATATAAAACATCTTCTACACACATGCACCAAAAAAAAAGAAAAAAAATCCAGTWCAAATTTTTCACTCCAGCTTAATCCTCTAGTTATTTTTTCCCATGGCTACAGTTCTGGTTCAGAGAAACATACGAGGTCACTGTGGGGCACTCAGTGATGGAACTGCTCCATTTTTGACTGCAGCAGGTGCAGGTGTGAGCCTGTTACCTGAATTGTTATTYGACTGCAGAAGCTGTTGTGTCTTGTTGCCTGTAGAACAGCCCAGGGCTGCCTCTGCATCTTTGGCTGTCCTCAGGGGCACTGGTTCTACCTTCTGTTCAGCTCCTCTCTCAGCTGTACCACAAGCCACAGTTTGCATCCACACCACAGAACATAAGGAGTGGCAGAACACACCCAAGGCAAACACAATCCCTTGCCACAGCTTTTGACAGCTACCAGGTTCCTGARGAGAGAGGCTTTGCACAGGTATTTTACCTGCTCATCTGGCTTCCAGCAAATCCTGAGGTTCCTAAATTTATCTGTTTAAGGRCGTTAAGGGTAGGTAGGTGCTTAACACAGCGCTGCAGACACCCTGCCAAAAAAAAAAACAAACCACCAGGCAAAAAAGCTTCTTTATTTCAGGCAGAATTCATGGCTTATGGGGCATCCTCTCAAAGCTTTCCTCTTGTCCAGGGATATTAAACCAGAAGTTTCCTCCTGAGGTAAAATTTACATTCAGACTCAGGTATGCATTTGATATCTAAAGCACAGTTTGCAAGTAATTTATGGCACATTGGTGGTGGGAACAAACAAAAAAGCTGCAGCTGTAGGCACCCTTCAATTTAGAAAACTCAAAGCAAAATTTTAGTTGTTAGCTTCACCAACTCAGTGTTTTTCTATGAGGTTGCAATTACCTTATTGCCTCCAAGCTTCTGCAAAGGTTGTGGTGTTGTTCACAGGGGTCCCAGGATGAGGGAAGAGATGAGAATCTTGCCTCCATGCTTCAGAAGGCTGATTTATGATTTTGTGATATATATATTGTATTAAAACTATACTAAAAGAATAGAAGAAAGGATTTCATCAGAAGGCTTGAAAGGAAAGGAATGGAATGATAATAAAATCTTGTGACTCTCAGACAGTCCGAGCCAGCTGGACTGTGATTGGCCATTAATGAGAAACAACCACACGAGGCCAATCCCAGATGCACCTGTTGCATTCCACAGCAGCAGATAACCATTGCTTACAGTTTGTTCCTGAGGCCTCCCAGCTTCTCAGGAGAAAAAGTCTTAGCAAAAGGATTTTTCGTAAAATATGCCCGTGACAAAAGGTTATTCTGCTTTTTTGTGCGTACAACTGGGCTGGCCTCACTAGATTTAACTTCATRGGACTGGATCTGTTCATGGAAGATTAGATGGCAAATCCTGCTGCATTGGGATAAACCAGATTTGATACAACCATCAGTGTGAAGATATCTCTTGGTTGGCTGTAGTGGAGATGACCAGGGTGCTGTTCCCTCTGAAAAGATGCATGGCAAGCCCAGGAAGACCCAATTATTTTTAATTGTGTTTCATCACTAGAAAACTACTTAACTGATCCAAGTCATGCATCTTTTGCATTGCTCTCTCCCTACTCATGGGTTTGGAACATTCACTCCTGTTTTTAATGAAYATAGGGAAGGATATTGATTGAGGTGTAAAAGCATCTAAAGAGCTCAATGTCCTCAGCTCAGTAAAATATGAACATTTGCTGAGTCTAATTTCAAAAGGCAGCTCTGCCTTGTTTGGGTCTGAATTTTCAGGTTCTTTTCTCCTAAACTGGTGACTGGCTAAACACATAGCTACCCCAAGGTTTTGATCTTGTTCAGTTTGCTGTGTGGAAGCTGAGATTTTCAGAAACCACCAAACAGCTTCTTGCTCCCTATCAGGTCTGTTTAAAARCACCTCAGATTTGATACCAAAGTCCCTGAATCTCTTCCCTGCCAATTCATGGTTCCTGCCTTTGCCCCTCTCCTTAGCAATCTTTGGGTTATGAAGAAATTGTCCATGGAAGCAAGTGAGAAGGCCAGCCCTTCTCCTCCTTAGTGGTGTCATAAAATTCTTATTTTAGTCACTAAAAGGGTCTCACTCCACCTTGTAGGTGCTGACCTAAATCCCTGYTTGTCTCTGTTTACAAGGGACACCTCTTGTAAACAGGATTCTTCTGAGGTGGGTGCAGAGGCAGCCACCAACTCTGCTCACATGAACTGTGGCTCAGAACTGCTCTCTGAGCAGGACAAAAATTAAACCATGGGCTAAAAGCTGCCTGCTCTCACCTGATCTCTCATCTGCTTGCTCTGAGCCTGTGGTGGTAACCTGCAGTCACTTCCAACTCCACCTGCAGATGTCTTCTCACCTCATGAAGCAAAGAAAAGAAAGGAAAGAAGCTACAGCTTTGACATTTTCCTTTTTTTTTTTTGCCCAGATAAAATACAGTTTACATATTTTATGAGATTAATGTCCCTTGTTTCTGATTACAAGAATCTGATCAGCATATTAATAAGTTAAAAATAAAAAAAACCCCTCAAACTATGCAACAGCTGCTATTTTGCTGCTGAATATATTCAGGGTATGTAATTTTTTATGAGATATTTATTGTAATAGAGAGAGGGATTTGTCTCAGAGTGTGTCTATGCATGTGTATGTGACTTTGAAGCTAGCATTAATGAACCAGTTATGCTTCTTCTACATAACACATGAGGGCAGGCAAAGGAGGATGTCCAAAGCACCCTAAAAAAAAAAAGGTACAAAAAGCCCAGAGTTTTAAATGTGAGCTGCAGGTTGCAATACTGTTCTGAGCTGCTTCTCAGAGGTCCTGATCCTGGCGTGGAACAAGGGCATAGAAAATACTGGATTTCCCTTTGAAGGGTGTAGAAAATACTGGATTTCCCTTTGCAGCCAAGGGGACTCTGAAGCAGGCAGCATCTCCCAAGCTCGTTGAACAGCAGCAGATTCACCTCTAGAAGGTGAGAGCTGTGCTGCAAGCTCAGTGAAGTGGTCAGTCCATCCCTGTGCCCTTTGGCAGCCACTTTGTCGGGCTGAATGGATGGTGGGTGGTGCCTCCTTCATTCTCTTTTTCTCCCCTGAAAAGAGTCAAGGAGGGCGAGCGAGCTGGAGAGTGGAAGACATGTGAATTGAATTCCTACATAGTCAAAACAGAAGTCTATTTCATCATGACTGAAACTTAATTCACTGTGTTGCTGTAGAAACCCTGGCAAACGCATTAACCTGAATGCCCAACCATTGCATTCTGACAACAGCTTTTTTTTTTTTAAACACTTGTTTACTTAAGAACATGTTTCCGTTGTGTTACCGTGTACTTTTTGTACTTCTGCCCAAAAAAATAAAGGTATTATTTCTTCCCAGGCAGGTTGTGCAAATAGCTCAACTCACTGCTCACTGCAACTGCTTTACTTCCTAAGCAGCAAATTCCCTGGATGTGCTGTGTGATATAATCACCCATTCCTGCACGATCAGAGCAAGCATTCTCTTCCCCAGCGTTCAGAACAGCGAGGGACCTGCAGGAATCCTCCTTGCTGGGGTTTTCCACCTTCCTTTGAGAGGGACAGTAAATTGTGGAGGCTGGGGAGAAGCCAGGGAGTTCTGTGCTGTTTTGTTTTGGCAAGACACTCGTACCTCCACTTGTCTTTCTCCTCTCACCATCCATCCCCACCCGGGAGTGTTGATGCTGGTTTGGTGCCCAGAATACATGATCCCTCCACAGGCTGTTAAGAGACAATCTGGAACAAGACTTTGTGTCAGCTGTTGCTTGGAGGAATGAAAAACAAGAGTTGGATCTCGAATCCCGTGTTGTTCCTCACACAAACGGATTGTGACCCGGGTTATGCTTAGCAGGGTGTAAATTAGAGCAGGGTTAATCGCTGGTGATAAACAAAACYGAGCATAGTCTTGGGAGGCTGCACCTTCCTTTCACTCTTCAGATTGCTCACAACCCTTGCAGGCGATTGCCCGTTGCTTTGTGCTGCCTGGTGGGTTGAATTTGTGTCCCTGGCATCCAGCTCATCCAGCTCCTGAATTCCTGCAAAGACCCAGCGTGAGGGAATGGCCCTGGGCAGCACAGAGGTCTCACCCTTGCTGACACCACTCAGATCCTCAGCACCTCCCTGCCTCCCTGTGCCATTGCCCTGCACAGAGGAGGCACGATCAAGCCATTTAACCTGAGACTCTCTGGATGGCAGCAGGTGATGGAATTAGACAAGACTGGGGAATTGCTGCGCCATTTTAACTCCTTCTAGTGCTTGCCTGAGGAATTGTCACTGAAATTACAGCCTTATGATGTTGGCTAGACTGGAGTTCCTTAATATTTTTTTTCCCCCCATCACTGCATGTGTGTCATGGAAGGATGAGCAGTGTCTGTGGCCCCAAATGTGAAGGACGTGCCATTTTTCGGTATGATTTATTTAATTACTTTTGTGTCAGGGCTCCGGTGAGGGGCTTTACAGGATCCAAGCTCCAAACAGTGCAGTCATGATCCTGTGTCACTCACGCTTCAAATCCATTGTCAGAGGTCTTACGTAGGGCTGAGGACCCTAATCCCAATGGTCCTTTCTTGATTGTTGTGCTTTGCCCACGTGCTTGAAAACTGTACTCTGTTAGTTTGCTGTTTTCTGTCACCTTTCACCTCAGACGTGGTGAAAAACAAGCCAGTAATTTTGATAACCCAAGCTCTAATTGTAAAGCATGTGATTGGATTTCTGTAATAACCTTGATGTCAGGGCTGCTGGAAAACTGCCAGAAGGTCTGTTCCTCTGCTGGGTCAGGCAAGAATCTCTTTGTTGTTGCTTTTTTTCCCCCTCCCTTACATTTTTTGRTCACCAGTTCAATGAATAAGGGGGAAAGGCAGCATTAGGAGGAGGAGGATTTGTCTGAAAGACACAAATTTCCACCCGAGTCTTGGGATTTTGTCCAGTGATTTGAACAGCAGCAGGTTATGTAAGACAACCTTTATGCCTCAGTTAGCCAAAGCCCATGTTGATCTGTAATGTAGCAAAACAATGTCAAGAATTTTCTTGATAAGCTGAAGAGGAGGGAAACTCTTCTCCTTTTAAAGAAAAAAAGAATTTAATTTTACAACAAAATTTTCAGGTGCAGCTCTGAATGTGCTTTTTCTGCTGCTGTAACCAAATTTTTCCTGTTTTTCAGCTCTAGTGGATACCTCTGAATGAAAGCTGAAGTGAAGTTCATGTATCATGGATGTTGAAACCAACGAGTTGGGAGTGACTGGAGAAAAAAATTGGAAGTGGCAGAAAAATAAATAGTTTTGTAATGTATTATGCTCCTGTCTTCCACAGAAAAGTTTGAATAAATACATGATACTGTATAATCAAGAAATACTGCTGTCCTCTGCAGTCCTGATGGTACATTGCTAAATATGTAACACAGACAGAGGAAATGCTGTACAGTTTCACAATGTTATCTCTGCTGATCATCTGCTCCCTGGAGACCTCATCAAAGGGCCATGGAACTTACCGGGGATTTCTTCTTTCAGATAATTTTAGTCCCTATCTGCAGCTTCTCTGCTTTTGTGTCCCCCTCATGCCTCCAGAAATCTGAGATGGGCACTGGGAAGAGCTTCTGCTTATGCTTTGCTTTTTTTGGAATCTGTGGAGTATCCTTAGAAATGGGACACCGAGCACTGGATCCAGCTGTGCTTTCCTTACTGTTGGCTTGGACAGGGTCCCCATTTTCCAAGCAAACATACACAAATGTGCACTTGGATGTGTCTGTCAATAAAACTGCTCTGCTGCTTGGAGCAGTCAGCGACAGGTTCCCACTTCCTGCAGCGTTTCCATTTCTTCTCCCAAATCTGCCAAAGCTTTGCCCAGGAACACACCCAGATGCTTYGTGGGGGGAGCTCACTCTTCACTGGTGTAGAAATCCTCTTTTGAAAATAGAAGCTTGTTTGCCAAGTTCTGCAAATAAAAGGCCGTGATTTCTTTTTTAATTTTTTTTTTTTTATGTGGGGAGAGATTATTATGACCAGTTTAAGGAAAAGAGCAATGGCTCGTAGTTTATATATGTTATAAAGACAGAAGTGAGACCACACAGTGGGAAGACAATTGCCTAGGAAAAATACATGGATGTGCCCTACAGCTGATGAACAACAGCATCCCTTTATGGAAAGGAAAATATGTGAACTCTTTTCGATCATGACTGAAGTCACTTGTATTTAACTAGCAAAATGTAAAGAGCATCAAAGAAAAGACATGGAAGAAAGAAGAGCCTTAGCACTTAGGTGTAGGGCCGAGAAACTGGTGTGTACTTCAGGCTCTATGAATGGTGATTAATTTCTTCATGCCTCAGTTGCCTGACTGAAAAATGACAATATATGTTTCTTCTATTTATTTTTCTGAGAACATCTAAGGAAGGAACTAATATGATTTCTAACCCCTGGGTGTGTTCAGTTTCTGGCACCACGGGGATCTGTCCTCAGCTGGGGCACTCAGGTGTCCTTAATACAAATGCTAATGCCACATTAGCATGGATATACAAAATATATTAATCTTTAAAAAAAAAAATTCTTTCCCTGCATGTACTAGATCTCAAATGAATTCTTTATTTTGTATTCCAGTTTGTACATGATGCCATTTTTTATTTCTGTAACCACGCAAGTTTAGCGAAAATAAAACCCTCATCTTAACACAAAATCCTTGTAAGAAAGGGTATTTGTGTTAAAAACTTACATATTGTGGTAAATTAGGCTTTCATCACACAGAATGTCCCCACACAGGTTTCTGAGTGTGCCAGGGTGATGGGAGCCAGGAGTGGTCCAGGATCATCCTGAGTGTAYGGAAATGGCAGAATTTCTCATCAGGGTTATTTTTGCCACCCATGGGACCACATTTGCTGTTCCCAGCTCTGGTGGAGTGGTGGGCAGGGYTCTTCCTCGTGGTTTCTGGATGGCTTTGAATTCCAGCTGAACCCTGCACAGGCAGTGGCACTGTCTGCCTCAAAACTGAAAACAGCAGCTGCGCGAGCTTCGAGCTGCCAGGCAAAACAATTGCCAGTGGACTACAAAGGACTCCTTTTGCTTTGGATGATTTCTCAAGCCTGGAATTCCTGCCTTCCCAAGTCCTGCTGACCAATGTCTTCATGCCACAAGAGTGGCAGARTCCCCCACATTCTTCTTGCTTTCTCTTAAATTTTCCTTTCCGTTCTGCTTTGGCTGTGGAGGTCAAGCCATGAGATATTGGATGACCAAGGCCACACATTTCTGGGAACTTGAAGCCAGATAACACACGTCCTTGAAACATTCCTGAACTTTTATTAAAGTTTTTCCCTTCTGATCCAGCCTGTCCTCTCTCACACTGTCTGGCTTGAGTGCAGAGGAGGATTCACATGATTCAGTTTCATGTTATCCTGCATGGTTACTCAAGCATCAGCCTCCAAATGAACAAAAGAGGAACAAAAAACCAGAGTTGTGCAGCCCATGGAGGGCATGGGGGAGCAGAGATCCATGGAGGAGCCCACTGGGGACAGGGGATGCCTCAGAGGGGCTGTGACCCTGTGGAGAGAGGAGCCCACACTGGAGCAAGGTCCTGGCAGTTCCTGGAGGATTGTCTCTCGTGGGAAGGACCCCGTGCTGCAGCAGGGGAACAACTCCTCTACCCGAGCAGGAGGAGAAACAACAAGTGATGAACTGACCCAGCCTCCATTCCCAGTATTCCTGAGCCTTCTGAGGGAGGAGGTTGAGTTGGATAGGAAGAAGGGGTGGGGGAAAGCTGTTTTTAAGGGTTTATTTTACTTCTCACTACCCTGCTCTGATTTTTCTATCAACAAACTCCATTAATATCTCTAATTCAGTCTGTTTTCCCCATAACAGTATTTGATGAGTGATCTGCCCCAGCCCTTGTCTCAAGTCATGAACTTTTCATTGCGTTTTCCCTCCCCTGTCCAGCCACAGGGGAGTGAGAGTGTGGCCACCAAAAACTGGCCATGCAAACCCAAAACTTGGGTAATGAAGTGTTCTCAGAATTCTCAGAAGTGTTGCAGCACCTTCAAGCAAGGCTTGTGGTCCCAAAGGGCTGGAGGCAGCACAACTTGTGGTCATCCAGAAAAGTCAGTGAAACTTCCTCCAAGCCTGATCTGGCAATTCCTGGAGTTCCTTTCCTCCCACCAAGCAGATTAGGATCATGTGGAAGGTTTTATGGTCAGTGGCACTTAACATGAGCACAGGCAAGGCAATTGTTGCCCAGATTGTAGTCAGGGAACCCCATGAAAAATTCAGTGAGGTCGTTAGTGGTGAGAAGTGGTGGTGGATGTTTGCTTCCTKCCTTATCTTGTCCCAAACAGCCCCACAACATCTGGTGGGACTCTTGATGGCCCTGCCCCCAAGGTGAGCCTAAACCTGGCAAGATAAGGCTGGCGTCTGCCACCTCTGCAGAGTTCTAATCATTTCTGCATGAGCATTTTAACTCGGGACTATATTAATTTAAGTGTTTTAAATGGTCTCCAGATGTTGCAAAATCACTGTTTAAAAGAAACCCTAAAAACTTCTACAGGTTTTAAGAAGGCCATGAAAAAGCAGAAGAGAGAAAGAGTCAGACACTGGGCCTCTTATCAGTTGCAAGAAGCCTAGACATTTCTTGCAACTGCATGGCAAAGGAACATCATTCCCAAAATATCTGGAACCTGCAGAAATGCTGTGCCCTGGGTGTGGTGGCAAGTCCCTCTGTCTCACTGCCTGCTCTATTTGCCGCTTGCATCTCTCTCAGAGAGTGCTGAATCATGATAATCAGCACTTTTTGTTTGCATTGTAAATAAAATAAAAACAGCTCAATAACGGAAAACCTTGAGCTAAGGGTGTTGTTTTTGGGACTGCGCTCATTTTCCACCAAACGCACAAGTTGTGCATTAGAAACTATTCCCTCTGGCAACCCATAAAACAGAAACTTCTCCATTCTTTCCACCCCAGGAAACATTCTGTCAGCAATTCACTTGCAGCGTTCATCTATGAATATGGAGATGGGAGGGTTGGTTTTTTTTTTGTGTCTCATTCCTAATATATTAACACGAGGTGCTCCGGGTATCTCCAATATACTACAAACTGTGTGAATAATTACAGCTTTAACAGCAGCAAGCCCAATCAGGAAAACGCAGAAGGTTGGAATGGAATTTTCAAACCACAACAGGGCCTGTGTTGTTATGAATTTACTCTTCTTCCGTTCTACCCCTGTCAGAAAAACCTGTTAGTTTTAAGGCCGTGGCCTCGTGTATTTCAGTATTTCTGCATCTTTTTCAAGCAGGTGGTGCTCCAGGCTCCAGTGAGGATGCAGAGAGCTCCAGGAACACATCAGTTGTGGTGCTGGAAATGCACCAGGACACATCAGCCRGGAGTGGAAAAACTTCTGCACCTGCAGCAGCTGCAGGACCCCAAATTTCCCTGCTGAAGTGCGTGACCAGTGCGAGGATTCATGGCACAGTTTCACCTGTCAGTGAAGCCAGCTAAAATTAATGTTTCACTGCAGCTTCCATGTGGGAACAGTGTGAGCACCACTGGTGTTTCACCTGTTGGTGACTTCTTAGGTCGCAGTRACCCGACTGTGACTTTTTTGTCAATATCCAAGCGTCGGGAAGGAGAGGAAGAGTCATGAGACAGCGGAATTCAAGGTGAGACAGCAGAATTCGAGGTGACACAGCAAAATTCAAGATGACTGACACAGCAGAATTCAAAGTGAGACAGCAGAATTCAAGACGGAACAGCAGAATTCAAGGTGAGATAGCAGAATTTAAGGTGAGTCAGCAGAAGTTAAAATGAGACAGCAGAATTCAGGGTGAGTCAGCAGAATTCAAGATGACACAGCAGAATTCAATGTGAGACAGCAAATTCAAGGTGACACAGCAGAATTCAGGGTGAATCAGCAGAATTCAAGGTAGAACAGCAGAATTCAAGGTAGAACAGCAGAATTCAAGGGAGGGTGGCAGAATTCAAGGTGAATCAGCTGAATTCAAGGTGGGACAGCAGAATTCAAAGTGGCACAACAAAATTCAAAGTGACACAACAAAATTCSAGGTGAATGAGCAGAATTCAAGGTGTCTGTGAACCCTTTCAAGAGACCTGGCAGAGCACGTGGGGCTTGGACAAGGGTTTGTGCTCTCCTGGGTGAGTTTCAAGAAGACATTTGAGAAGAAATCATGTGTTGGCTCTGTGGACTTGCACAGAGTGGAAGAACATTGCTGGGAGAGGACTTCAAATTCATAAATTGGGTTTCAAAAATCACACACGTTAAAAATTAACTTAACTTTGTTTTTTATTAATAATGGAAGAACATTCTTTTCATTTGGTTTCTTATTTCTCAAGTCTGTAAGAGYACATTCTGGTTTTATCTGTTTCTTTATTTGTTTATTTGTCACGACCGAACTCTAGAAGGATTTTTTAAACAAAAAATGAAAACTGTTTCATTCCTTCTTGAGCTAGGGCTTCAGGAAAAAATGTCATGAGATTCATGATAAAAAGGATRGCTTTGGCAAAATATTTAAACTGGGGGTGGGACAGGTTTGGGGCTTTTTTTTGTTTTGGTTTTTGTGGGATTTTTTTTGTTGTTTGGGGTTTTCTGTGGATTTGTGTTTGTTTTTTGAGTGGTTTGTTTATTTGCTGTTTGGGGTTTCATTTTGGTTTTGGTCTGGTTTTTTTGTTGTTTGGGTTTTGTTTTGCTCTGGTTTTTTCATTTGTTTTGGTTTGGCCTGTCTTTTTGTGTTGAGCCCAATAGTTTTGCTTTTTTTCCAGGTCTTGTGGACTTCCATGGAAATTATATTGGCTATTTGGTATTTTACTGTTTGGTACTTGGGCTGTTGTCCTTCTGGTGGAAGGATGTGTTACTTTCAGTGGCCCTCATTTGGGTCAGGCAGCTCATTGCAACACAGACTCTCACATTTTGGCTGCTCTCACATTTTCTTCTCTTGCCCACTGCCACCCACCCAGGAAGAAAAGCCCAACTCTGCTGTGGAAGTGTAAGGTGCCACCGACTCACGGATTTAATCACAGGTTAATTACTCCTTTTTGTGTTCCGGGGAGTTCTGAAATCCTGCATCCTGGTGAGAAAACAGCTCCTCGAGCTGTTTTAGGTGACAGCAAAGTTCTCAGAAACAGAGGAGGAGGGGAAAAAATCAACGAACAGAAGTGATCAGGAACAAGCATGTAATCCCAGGAAAAGGGTGCTTTATCCACCTGCATTCTTAACCATTATCCATCACTTCTGGTTACTGCTCAGCTCCTCCTGTTGGAATCCAAAATGCAAGGAAGTCTCAGAGCTTTGGGCCTGTAAGCCAAAGCTTAGAATTAAACAAAAATTTGATCTGAGACCTTGAAAAAGGCTCCCAAACCGAGGTGCTAGAAGTGAGAATGTCAATTTATAGCTTAAAGCAGAGACACGTTAAACTAAGTAAAAGGAAGTTTAGAGTTTTAGGGTTTAAGATATAGAAATAAAATAACTGCAAAGGTAAACAAAGAGAGTAGAATGCAGCACTGTAGGTTTGTGTGTCATAACATGGTTGGCTAAGGAAGCTTACACTGTAACATAAGTCCATAAAATGAAATATGTAAGAATTAGATCAAAAACATAAATATCCTTGTTGGCACTGTTTTATTAATCAATAACTCCTTAATCAAGAGCTTGTCTTGTGATGTTCAAAACCATACTATAACACCAAACTCACCCTTCCTACCTACATAAAAAATRAGAAAATAAACCACACCATCAAAAGCAACTCAAACATCCCATCTCTAACTCATTCAAAGTTCCTTCATTCAAAAAATCCCCATAACCTCAAATTATAGTCTTGATTCGACCTTTTTGTGCGTCTGCTGGGCACAGAATATGCAGATACACCTCTGAGTGCTTCCACATGCTTCAAGTGTGACAAAATACACTCTTGCACCAGACACCAYGACAGCAGCAGCCAGCCACTTGTGGAGAGAGCCCCTTCAACTCAAGCCACATAAAACGCTGCCTCCTCCACCAGTTCTGCACAGGGGGTGCAGGTCTGCTCAGCTGGGCGGCAGCAAGGCCCTGGGGAAGCCGTGGGAGTGGACGTGGAAGAATTGGGATGGTTTTGCCTTTTCCTCCCTGCTCGAGGCTGTCGGGGCTCCCCAGGCTCAGCTCTGGCTCCCTGGCACTGAGCCTTGTGTCCTGCAGCTTCACCCRCTCCTGCTGCCCATTCCTGAGCCACAGGAGAGCTGGGGTTTGGTGTTTCCAAGCATTTCCCACCCTGAATTCAGTCCTGCAGGACTGGTGCCACTCCAGAGAACTCGTTGGTGCCCACAYGATAGTCATCAACACCTGGCAGGTTTGCAGTCCAGTTCATCGCATTTATCCAGGGTAAAATGGCAAAGGATCTCACTTGTGATTGATTGATGGGGATTCCTGCACGTGCTCCTGTGCAGGAATTTCCTTCCACATTCCTCTTCTTGGTAACAAATTGGGTTTTAATGGTCTCACTTGGAAGGACTCCCAAAATTGGAAAGTGACCAGTTCCACGTTATTTATTGAGGATAAAATGGAAAGAGTGAATGAATGCTGTGCTGTCCTAAYACCATGGTCAGGTTTTCCCTATGACAATTTTGCCTCTTAATTTTTAAGCAAATTAAATTGAGAGCCAATTAGAACGTGGTCCTGGCTGTAGGCATGGTGGAAATCCAAGCAAGTCTTTACATATTTCCTGGTTATATTTTCCATCTCTTCTGCATTTTTACTTCTCAGATGCYTCTACTGTCTATCATGGTGCAGATTTTGTCTGCAGCTTGTGTGAATAACTGCTCTAATAATACCTTGTGCAAGCATTTGCCATGACAAAAGTACCCTAAAGTTATTTTTAAACTTCACCATATGAAAAGACATCTAACTGCTAGCACTTGTGCTGCTGCAGTTCATATTCAAAAATATGTGCACAGTTAATTGCTGGTATTAAATTGCACCTTGCAATTTAGCTGGAGCTGCACTTAATACGTTCTTTGAAATGGATATGCATGTGTGTGTGCACACCATGTGTTTGTCTTGAGCATGAATGGCCAGGACCACTGTAGTGGTGCATTAAACAGCAAAAAAAAAAAAAAGCCAAAACAACCCAGACAGATGCAGGTTTGGTGGCCAGAACCTGTGACTCAGAGCAACCCTGGGCTGCAGAACAATTGGGCAAACCCCTGTGAGGTGTGTAAGAGGTGCTGAGCTYGGGTGGAAGCTGGAGGTGAGCCACAGCAGGAGGAGACAGGCAGGTGTGGGATCAGGGACAGAGGAGGTCCTTGCCTGTCCTCTTTACTGCGAGGGCTTTATTGTGGTTTAAATGCAAATCTGAACATTCTGCAAGCTGTAATAGAAAACCAAAGAATCGCAGAGCTAATGTGATTGCTCAACTACCTTAGCAACCACATGAATTTTATTGAAACRCCCTCCTGCTTCCTCTACCACAGCCTGTTTCAGGTTCTTTTGGGGGGGGAATTATTTGCTCCAAGTGTTCCTTAAACTGTAAGGAGATAGTTCTGCATTCCTGTTCAGTCTGGAGCCTCTTGGCTGAGCCTGCAGATGATGTGATATGGTGGCTCACATGACACTGATATATATCCAGTATGGGTGGAAGGGGGACCATGCTATCCACTTGCACAGGCCACAAAGCAGCCAGTGATTTCACATGGTTGTTGCCATGACTTATCACTCATTATTACTTTCTTTTGGCCATTACATGTCTGATTTGCCAGGTTCTGCATGAACTTCATCATTCTAACAAAAGTCCTTATTCATCTTCATCCTCACGGAACAATTAATCTTTTTAAAAGAGCATTCTTAGTGTTTACTTGTTTTACTGTCATTTTTTTATTTACTTGTTAGTTTTTTATATTAATGCCATATCTGGGGTTTTTGGGTCACCTCAGCTTCTTATTACCCTACACAAGCAAGGCTTGCCTGCATTGTGTTTTGCCAGGGCCTTTCTCCCATTGTACATTAGGATATTCCCCATGAAGCTGACTCCCTGAGCAGCAGAGATTGATTTCTCCTCTGAGCAGCCATATTCTCCACAGAAGCATCCTTTCCAGTTATGTTTTGAAAGTCATCAGACATGCTGTTATAAATGATCACTGAAGATTACTGGAGAAGCTGCAAAATAATAGTGAACCAAGTAGCATCTGTAATTTCCACCGCTGGTTTGCAATCATTACTCAAAATGAATCCCGTCTCAGTTGTAGGGCTAAACTTTTTTTTTTTCCCCCTTTCCTCTTCACTGCTGCGTAAGACAGTTGAAATAGATACTGCCTCATGAATTTTTATGCAAAAAGCTGAGCTGCAATCCTCTGTACCAACAGCTAGCATTCTTTGTGAAGATCATGACTGGCTTAGAAAACGCTGGAGAGAAGTCGGAATTTCCAGTTGCTGTGAGGCTCTGTTACAGCTCAAGTGGCTCTGAGATGTGTATCTCTGATGCTCTTTCTTCTGAATTTGTCCCAGTATAAATCCAATACCTCCTGCACAGCGTATTTATCACCATTCCTGTTTGTTAGCAGAGGTTTTAGTGTTTTATGAGCATGGTCACCTCCATAGCCCCTGTTCTCCTGTGAGCCACCAGTGTCATAAACACCCTCAGTGCAAAAGGACAGACATGAATCAAATTTAATGCAAAATGAGCTGCGATACCTGTGTTTTTCTGTATCTTCTGGGCAAGGTTTTTCCCCCACAACAATGCCTGAGGCCTTGCTCTGGTAACATGCACAGGCAGGTGTACAACTGTGMAAGCCCAGTGGCTATTAGGGTGTGCAAGCTTAAATCCCTAATTCAAGGACATGACAAACCTCCCATCTGGCTCGGAGGTACCTCAGTGTTTCTGGTAAAACTTCTCTTTTGTGTGGTTTTTTTTTTCCCACCTTGTGATGTGGGGTTGCTACAGAGTTTTTGAGAGGAAACCCAACCTCACCTGGCTGTCAAGAAGGGTGGCAAAGCTCCAAAGTCCTYTCCTATGCTGCCACAATGAAAATTTGCTGCTGCCAGTCAAAGGCAAAACCAGGGAAGAATGTCAGTGCTAGGAGGCTGTCTTTTGATTTTGTATTTCACCCACAGAAAATGCTTTCTTTGCACTTCCTTCGTCTTTCCTTAATTGAAATTTCTGGTGGTGTCTGCTCTCCTCCAAGACTTTGKGCATTCCATGTAGGTCTTCAAGCCCATTGGGAACAGAATGAGACTGCACCAAACTGCACTCATGGCATGAAGCTATCTGAAGCCCATGTTGTGCTAATAAATTTATTTTAAAAAGTTAGAGGAACTCATTACTACCTAAATTGGCAACCTCACCTCTTGAAGTGGGACAGAATCTCCATCTTCCTTATAACAGACAGAGCAGCCAGTGTTGAAGTCAAAAGGGAGAGAYAGATTTGCTGAATTTGGATTTTAGCCCTGACTTTGGGGAAGAAGGAAAAGAAAAAAACATAGGAATGGAAGATGGGAATGGAARCAATCTTCAGAGTTTATCAGATACTGCATGTACAAAACCATTTTGTTCTAATACTCTTCTCTCCACAGCAACTTTTACATCTTCTTCACCTGTTATTTATCTGTTGATGAGAGGGTCTCATAGTGATTATCAGAGGGAACTCAGAACTGCTGAGCTCCATCTCCCTTCTTCCAAGAGCTAAATGCTCTTCCTTCAGTGTTCTTAGTGCTATGTGTTCTTAGTGCTGGGTTTATTTTCACATACATGAAAATGTAGGTACTTTGAAGTGGTTTTGAAGCCCTCTAACTCTTTGACTCSTGTGAATTGGGTGTTCTAATACACTTGAAAGTATGCCTGGGTGTTAAGATTTTACTCTTGGACTTCTACATTCTTTTCAGCGYTCTGATTGCTAATGTTGATTACTTAACTTCCTCATTTAGCCCAGAGCTTTGATATAAAAACCCTTACCTCTTTCACAAAGATTCAGAAAGTATTGTACTAAAAAAAAAATTTAAAAATMCTTTTTTATTATCAGGTTGGATTTTAGTCGCTATTAACACTCTCGCATGGATCAGATTTAATGGTACCTCCTTCACAGCTTGGCCCCAGCAACATCAGAAGACTCTGCTCCCGCTCTCAATAGTTTCTGCCAATGTGCAAGTTTTGTCAAGCTAAAATGCTTGCAATATTTCCTACAAAAAATTGAAACAAGAATTTCTGTCTGCTTCTGACAAATCACACATGATACCAAAGCAAAATGATTTGTACCATCTCTTCTCAAAAATTATTTTCTCCTATTCCTTTTTTTTCCTTTTTTTTTTTTATGTTCCATGAGAACTTTTTTCTGTGAATTCTGAACCACAGATTCTTTAAATGGGCTTGCAATGAGATGGCTCTTTTATATGAATTTGAGAACATCACTGTCAATTCAGATCAATAATTCCTGAACCAACTGAGTTTTTTAATACAACTTACTGAAGAAGAAGAGAGTACTATGGATTTGATTGCTTCCTCCAGCTTTTGAAATGTAAAGAACAAACATGGTATTTGAATAAATTTATTTTTTCTCTCTCTCTCTTTCTCTCCAGGTTAGGCTTGTGCAGTGTGTATTTAGTCATTCTGGCTGATTCATAGCCAGCAGTTTGTGTCTTGAAGAGCAAGCACAGGGTGTTCCTTGYGAGACACAATGATCAGTTCTGCAAACACTGCTAAAATGATATCTCTCCGTATTATGGCAGCTCCTGCCAAGCACCTCTGTAAGTCAGGGGTTGTATCAGCATTTCCATTATAAATATAACATTTACATTACTACCACCTCCCTTGATTTATCTCATGSTCCTGTGCTATAACACAGAATCACATTTGCTTTGTTCGCTGCAGCTGTACGAGGCTGTAGATGGGGCTGGGGGCTTGGGGGATTTTCCTTCAAGTGCTCCCAAATCTCTCTCCCACACTATAAAGCCTAGCGTTGCCTTTTCAGCAAATATTGCTGCTTTTTTATTCTTTGCTTCAAGACATTATTCTGTTTATATGCTGTGTACCTGGGCTAAGGTGCATTTACAGTTTACTGGCGCACGTACTGCAGGTGCTTTAAATCCTTCTGTTCATCATCTACATGGTCAGCCWGGAGGAACAGGTGTCTTTCTGCACCAAACACCTCCTTCTGAATTCTCCATGTCCCTGGTTTTGCCACTGAGTAAAGGCTCAGGTCCCAAAACAAGGGATGTGGACAAGTGACAGAAAAGGGAACTGAGTCTAGGAATGCAACTTTATTAAATCCATGCATGATAAGCACCCGCTGTATTCATGGCCCATTTATATATATATCATTATAGATGGTTAATAAATCATTAATACACGATGTCACAGACCCAAATAACAAGCTATCATAAATGGTATCATTATTCCACCAGTAAGTGGAATTGGGAATTGCATTTGGAAGCACAGAGTTGGGCCCACTAGCCTTCTGTGACAACTGACTTTCCAGTTCTTTTCTACTTAAAGCCATTAAAATGTCTTATTGATCACTGTGAAGCTATTTAGAAATGGGAATTCTAATATTTGATGTGTCCCTTTAYGGGATTTACTGAAATTTTTCTCTGGTTTATTTTTTCTTTTCTTTTTGCTCCATGTGATTTTGTACTTCAACATTTCTTCTGGAGTACAGCATCTGTGAATTGCTTATTTGCAAGTGGTGAAAATGTTATTGTTTAGTCTTTTCTTTCTTTTTTTTTTTTTTTCGGTTACAAATAGTTTGGGAAAAAACTCTCTACTTTTGACCATAATTTTTTTAAAAATGCATTTGCTTGGAAAACCTGGACTTGATGCCCTCACCTCAGGAAATGAGCAGGGCAGGGAGAGCAGGGGCAGAGTGGGCAAGTGGAATCAGCCAGGCTGCTCAACCCTCCTTCCCCCACTGCAGAGCAGGGCATGGAGGTAACCCCAACTTGCAGGAATGTGGGTACCACCTGCACCCTGCATTAAAAGAATAGTTCTGCTGACTTCAAGCTATGAGTCCAGTACCTTATAAATAATTAGTTAGACTTAGAGAAAGAAAAAGTGAAGGAAAAAAAAAAAAACCAAACCAACATTGAAGTCTATTATCACAAAAATTACCCAGGAAGGTCCCTACATTTTTTCACCTGCTAAGGCACCAGCAACTTTTTTCCCACCTCACGAATTATATTTACAGTTTCCTTGTGGTTTTTGCCCTGAAGTCAATTTTCACTCCAGCAACTTTTCTTCTGTACTGTGCCTTGGCTCCTTAGGTCATTAACCTCAAGCAAGGAACTTTGTCAAATACTTTGAAACACGAAGTCCACTCCATTTCCCTTGTCTGTCCTGGTGGCAATACAGCACTTTCAAAGAATTCCAGCAATTTTCTGAGGCGTGACCTGCCTCTCCTGAAACATGCTGGTATCTTTGCAATCTTTCAGCAAGCTGTGCTGTACCAAATGTTCTTCCATTTGATCTTCTTAAATATTTACTCAACTGTTTCCAGTGACTCTCATTCAGTTAACTGGTCTCCAGTAACTTGACAAACTCAGCCAGCTTGATGGATTGCTTGTTTGTTTTCCATATAAAAAACTCAAAGTAAACAGTAAAATATATTTTATTCTCGCTGCTTACGGTCTCTCCTGATGTAAAAAATTGCTAATCATTCAGTGGATTTGGGGAAATATGTTTGGTTGTGGGGTAGAAAGAGTTGGATCTCCTAAAGTACTATCTGTGAGCTAACTTGTTAAATAGCCACTGCCCATGTTCACTCTTATGTGCRATGAAAATACCATTTCACTCACAAATGCTGCAGAATTGGTGTTACCTGTGGAAATGTGGTGATCATTGGGAAATGATAACGTGATTGCTTTCTTAGCACTGAAATGCTTCAAGGAATGGAAGCTCAGGAGGAAGTGGAATGGCTTCTGTCTAATTTAAAATAGGAAGAGACTCTATAATGTTAATCCACTGGATTAAYTGCTGATCTGAATGGGCGTGCTGGGCAAGGGGGAGGCAGAGAATACTATTGGCCTTTATTTCAGGCTACCAAAGGACCAAATAAATCAGTGTCCGTGCTGCAATGCCCAGGAATTTTCCTCCAAAATGAACAAACAAGGCTTTTGAATATACTTCTGGGCCAGATCCTTGTCTGTTTCCTGGAGGTATCAGTCACATCATTGCCTCCAGTGCAGACCTCCTTCCCTCTCTCCTGCAGGGCCTGGCCCCTGCCTCACCAGCACAGAACATTTTAAGCTGCGAGCGAAGGAAATTTTTAGAGAGCTCTGTTCCTCCCCATGTTCCCATCTCTTCAAAGCCCGCAGGCAGTGAAGGCTCTCCTTTTACTTGAGCACAGGGAAGTTTGAGTGTTTAGATCAGAAAGCCCAAGCTTGCTCTCTGCTGTCACCGAGGAGCTTTGAATGGCTGCATTGTGAGGCACTGACCACAATGTCCTAGCTGGTCATTGATCTTTTCAGACACATTCTTCTAACTGGGGCATCCTTGTGGCACGATGAGCAGAATAATAATTTAGGAAGAAAGCATACTAAATCATCCAAAGGCAGCTCCTTTGGTCTCCAAGATGGTTAGAGCAGGGCAGAGGTTTTCTGAGAGGAGTAGGTGAGTGAGGGATGCAGCAGCAAAACATTGTGGAGGAGAGGAAACCTGAGCACCTGAAAATTCCTGCATGGAGGGGGGACAGCACATGTTTGGCATTTCTATTGGTGTTTTCTTGGACAGCAGAGAGAGACTGGTGAGGAAGTGGATTTTTTTCCTGGTGCTCAGCTTTTCAGCCTTTTCTTTCCCCCTTCTCTTCCCTGCTCCCCCTCCCCTCATGCCATGGCCCTCACTGGCTTGCAAACTGAGCAGCATTTTCCTTCCAAAGATAAAAAAGATTGAGGTCCATCTCCTTTGCATCCACCCCAGGGGCAAATCTTCTCTTCCTACTGTGCTGCAGTGGGGATAATTTCACACCTCAAAGCATGACTCTTGCTGTTTGGTGATAACTGAATACGTTTCTCTGAAGCTTACTCTGATTTACTCCTGAATAAGTAACAGTCATTCTTGTTTGTTTGGCTACACTGGTTATCCAAAAGTCACCCCAATAAAACAGATGGCTCAATCAAGCATGTATAGATTAGGCAGAATGTAAAATTTTGGTGATCAAAATGGGTTTTTTTATTGAAACTTTTTTTTTTTTTTTTGTCAGAGACTAGCATTTCAATCAGGCTAATTTTCTTCTCTAAAATGTCAACACTCCTCTGTTTAATTTTTCAGAAGCTGGGAAAGGTTTTCTTTTTTTTTTTCTTCAGCCACTGGAAATTTAAAGTTTTCATGGATTTTTGAAAGAAAAACTGAAAGGAAAATGTTGATACGAATGGAAAGAAATTCACTTTTTGAAATACTTCCATGGAACCAAACTTCTCTTAACTAGCTTTTAACATGCTGCAGCTTTAAAGAGAATTTGAGATCTCTCATTTTGCAAACAGTATAGAAATTCTCCTTACACAAACTGGTTTTGCTTAGATTGCCAGTTTTCATATTGATTTTTTTATTTCTTGAAGAATCTAACACTGTCAATTCACTTCAGATAATACGTGTATGGATACAGCAGGATTGCTGGTCAGTTT
The DNA here is from genome assembly GCA_014549065.1 of Cardinalis cardinalis. Classification (NCBI taxonomy): domain Eukaryota; kingdom Metazoa; phylum Chordata; class Aves; order Passeriformes; family Cardinalidae; genus Cardinalis; species Cardinalis cardinalis. Next base: position 162,977 of record JACDOX010000435.1, on the reverse strand, counting down.
TCTGGTGCGAGGCTTTGCTAATGACTATGGAAGAGATCTCTGCAAGGCAAACACTGCTCCTGGGAAAATGGGAGAAATTCAAGAAAGCATTGTTGTGTAGACATAATAAGTGCCCACTCTAGGTCTGCATGGGAGGTTATTGCTATTTTATCTGTAGTTGGAATGCTTTTTTGGTCCCATTCTTGTATTTTCTGTTACAGATGCTCCATCCATTTACATACCTGAACCCTTTCAATGCACTCTGCACATACCTTTAACAGCCCACTCTGCATTTTAATGATCAAAAATCATCTTGTGCTGTGTCCATCAGCCTTCCAGTCAAAGGCTTTGAGTGGTGGAGGATAAGAGACTGCCCAGTGGTACTGGAAAATGGTGGTTTCATTCACTGGATGCTGAATCTGGGGAGATTTAGAAATCTGTCCCTTCTTTTTGGCGAAGACGTGGCACACGTTTGTTTTCACCTGCGTGCTGAAAATCCCCAAACCTCTTCTCACTGATGCTACTGCCTCCACCAAAGCCAACCAACAGGGTCGCAGGTGTGTCTTGAAACATTCTGTGTGGGTTTTTTTTCTCAGTCYTCCACTGATTAGAACTTCCCCATATTCTTCCTCTGCTGGGTTACGATCACGACTCCTGTAAAGCCACAGCTGTGCTCGGTGGTTTTGCAGCAAGAGTAGAGGCAGGATTCAGAGGTGATATTGCTGCTCTGTATTTCACTCTGTCAAAAGTTATGGATGTGTATCAACACTGGGAATGGCACAGTAAGAGATCTGCTTGCATTTGAAATGCATTGCTGTTTATTGTCTCCTTTCCCATTTTCTATCTCCTGCATAGCATTCCTGAGGAAGCTCCTCTCCATAATTCCTTCAAGATTTCATTTTTTTTTGAGGTACACAGATATTAAGATGCTTTCCACTCCTGTGGACTTGTTTTTGTTCACGATCCACAAAACTTGTGTTTGCTCTTCTCTAATAATTTAGCAATTCTTTTGCTCATCCTAATACTTTTTACCAGTGTCTGATGCTTCCCCGTGTCTCTCCCGACGTAAATTGTCATTTTCACCTCCTGACATCGGGAAAACTTTCCTGGCACAGGTAGAAATAGTTAGGAGAGAGGATGCAAAGTGAGAGGAAGGTTTCAGTTTTCCAGCCCTCTCCTTGCCCAGTGTGTGCAGACCTGATGCTCTTTGTTCTCCACAGTGTGTTAGGGTGTCCATTATCAACAATGGAAGCTTGTTAACACAGTAGCACGGAGACTGTCCATTATTCCTCCTGCTCCTTTTTAAAAAGGCCATTAAAATAGACCCAAGCTCCTTTCCCTACAGGTTGAATTTTGAACAAATTTAATTTCTATTTGTTAGGGAAACTTGTGCTGCTGGGAAAAAAAAAAAAAAAAAAAAAAAAAGAAGAAGAAGAAGCCAGATTGACAGTTCTGGAATATAAAGTCCTTTATTCATCCACAGCACAGGTAGAGGAAGTGGCTGTTTCACTTGTCTTGCCAATTTTTGCTCATCTCTGACCTAGAGGTATCACCTCAAGCTTGGAGTTCATTCTCCACATCTTTCTAATCATTGRGCTCTCTGCTGAGGTAGGTGCCAATTAGCACAGGTTATTTTAGTGATGTGGACAGCTGACCATTGCAAGAGGACGGAAACCATGAATTTTACTTTGTGCAACGACAGTTCATCGTCCTGGCTATGTTGGACAAACTCGTGCTGCTGTCCTGAAAGAGTTTGTCTGGGCTTGGGTCACATTGCCAAGACATTCCAGGCATCTCAGCCCCACCAGCTGTGCTGGTTTTCACATGGGAAAGGTCTGTGTGTAGTCTGCTGACAGCGAACCAGCTACCACAACCTTGAGCTTTGCTCCTGTCCTCTTTTTGTCTGAAGGTCTAAGTCACCCTAGTCAAGCCAGACAGTGAAATATCACCGTCTGCCTAGAAAGAAAGGAAAAATGACCAAAAAATACCCAGGAGTGGCAAAGACACATTGAAAACCTAATTTCAAGTTCATGAGAGAACTCATTTTTAAAAGATCTTCCCAGTGTTTCATGCTGGGCGATGGTGATGGTGGGGTTTTTTTGCCATCAGGCTGAGAGTTACTGACTGCAAAACCAGGTGCTGTTAGTCCCCAGAAACCCAGCTGAGAGGGAAGAATATCAGGGTCTTGAACAGGAATGAATGAACTTGAGGTGATCCCTGGCTTGGACATATTCACTGTTTTTAAGTCCGGGCTGAAGTTAATGCATACAGAAGAATCTGCTGTGATTACAGATGTGCCCTGCATTGCTCGTTTGCACAGCAAGAGGCCAAGCAGTCCAAGGAGGCTTTGAAATGTGCTTCTAAGAAAGCAAAGAAGGGGGTGGAGGATGCTGGCACTCTTGGGCAGTGTTGCTGACATGCACACAGAGTTGCTCAGTCAAAGGAATTTGCAACCAAATGCTCTTCATTGAGCCTGGTGGGCAGTGGAAGCCCCACCTTGTTTGAAAACTTTAAAACATCCCAGGCTATAAATCTCATTCATTTGCATTTCTTTTCAGAGGATGAGGTGGAGCGTGGAGGATAGCAGTATTGATGAGGATTAAACTAGCAAATGGGATGAGCTGGTGGAATACCTAGTGCTAAGCCAAAGTGCTCTGCTTCTGACACATGTACCAAGTGAGAGGAGGAGGCTGCATGTGGCATGGTTCAGTTCATACTGGATTGTTCAATTGTTTTCATAAAGATGGAGAGAAATTGAATCACCATCCAGAATATGAAGTATTTTCTTTTTTTTTTTTTTTTAATGAAATGTACACGGATAGCATTTTACAAGTTTCTGTTTTTTAAGAATTATTTTTGGTTGCAGAAGTGTTTTGGTTTTGTTGGTGTTTTTTGGCTTCTTTTTTTTTGTTGTTACAGTTTAGAAACCCCACCTCTTGAATTTGGAAATTTCCCAACCTCTTATCTGTTTTTATCAGCACATCCATGACAAGACAATGGTGATGTAAAGTGGACTCATGGAACTGGGTGGGACCCACCATGTGGAGCATGGTGTGGGAACCTGACAAGTGTAAGAGACATTGTTTTCCATAAGCTGATTTATTTAGTTTTGGATTGTTTTGTTGKTTTTTTTTTTTTTAAACAGCTTTTCAAGAACAACACCAAAAATATCAGACCAACCTTAAAGGAGAGGATTAAAAGGAGTTGTTTGCCTGAATGAAAACAAGCAGGAAAACGTCCTTGAGAACAAGGTGCATTGTTCTCCTGCCCGGAGAAGGCAAGAGGAACTTGGTCTGAAGCACTGGGGAGAGAAATAGATATGGAGGAGCACACATCTTCATAGCTCCATCCTCTCTCCTCCCACAGTGTTCCTCCAAAACTGAACAAAGTTGCCTCCCACTCTGTCTGCTGTAAGAACGATGCCTGTGATGACAGAACACAAATCAGGTGAGGTCTCCCCGAGCCAGGGAAGAGATTCCCCACCAAGTTGCCAAGATATACCCCAGGCTTTGAATGAACCTTCAGAACACAGCTGCAGCCATCATGGAAGACTGGTAGGTCTCCAAGATATGTGAGTATAGGTAGAGATACATAGAAATATAGATATACACAGAGAGAGCGAGAGAGGGAGGGAGAGAGATGCTCCATGGCAAGACCCTGACAGTCACCTTTGTGCCTGTTGCAAGGTACCAGGAAGGGAAGATTCTYAGAATGTTAAAAACAAGCCCTGTAGAGATCACTCTGTCTTCCATTCTTCACTCAAACTTGATGCACAACCTTTCCAACATCAGCCTTAAGGTAGCAGATTTTGTGTCAGCAGATTTCATCCAAAGCAAGGAGTTCTCAAGCCACATGTTCATTAACTGAATCCTCTTTTCTACTCACCCTCTGTTTTCTTGGGGTTTTTTTTCCTGCTAAAATATCTTGCTGTAAAAAGACTTTTCGTTTTGGCAGCCACTGAAATCACTTTGTTATGAGGCATCCAGATTTTATCAGACAATTAGCAAGCCAGCTCAGTGTTTGTGTGTGTGCATGTGCGCGTCTGTTTGCATGTGTCCGTGTGGTAATTGATATTCATGATGTATGGCTGGCTGGCTGGAATATCTCACTACCCACACAAAATGATTGCTGGTGAGAAGGCCTTTTCCAGCTCAGTATTAGCATGCTTCATCTGAAATTTGCTTTGCTGACAGGCCTTTTGCTCCTGGTTGTGCGCTCCTGATGCAAAATGCATCATTGTGCCTAATTTCAAGCATAGCAGTTCTGTAATAATCTCCTGAAGAGATATTAAGTTATATCTATTTGTGCTGTCTTGGGTGATCATGCAAGTTGCTAGCGTGACAGCAGCAACAGGACCTGGATACAGAACAAACAAAGGAAGGGCCTGCCAAAGCCACAGACCTGTGCTCCAGTTGTGGTGGTAATATATGAGGTATGGAAGATGTCTTTTCAGGAATGCTGGGCTCCCAGCCTCTGCAGGTTAAATATTCCCCTCTGCCTCACGTCAGCTGAATTGATGGTTTTGCCACCCAGCAGCCCCAGGAAGATAATAACTGTCAGTCACCAGCAATCTGCACTGCATTTACAGAAACAAACAGGATGCCAGTTTGGGGAGAAGATGGTATTTGTACAAATACCTGGTAAGTGACCACATATTGTTGCAATAGTTGTCGCCCCTTTAYACATGTATGGATGTCGAGACTCGTGGGACGAGTGAGTGTTAAACACACACCATTCAGGGCTGGATCCGGGCTCTAACAAAGGCATTGTAGCAAAGTAATTTCTATACCTGCCTTGATGAGGAATGCGACATGGATGCGGAATCCCTGCAAAGAAATGCATTATGAGATTTCTTTTTTTGCTGGTTCAGCCCTATTAATCTGTTCAGCATGAGCTCAAGTATTTTAATAACAGGCATGGAATATTGTGCTTGCTCTGAAATGGCTTTTTTTTTTTTTAAAGCACAACTTGGGCTGTGTTTGTGTTAACCTAGTTGGGGGAAAAAAAMCAGGTTTTAAGCTTATCCTCCTTTTCTTTCCCTAATCACAGCTACAGGGCAAAACATACCAAGACTCTAATAGGAGAAATAGCATTATCATATGCTAATTTACAGTAATGTTAAGAACATCACAAAGAACAAGCCTTTGACTGTATGTACATGTTGAAATTCATACTTGTGAATAGACCTGTGGCATGGCTGCTTGACCTTTTGGGGGCAGAATTTGTGTTCCTGAGTAAACTCCATTTTGGGAATTGGTGCTGGCATAAGAGTTCTTACTCATAAACTGATTTTTTTTTTCCCTGGTTTTGCCTATATATTTATTTCCTGCTGAATACTACTGCAGGAGAAGGCACTCAGTCTGCAGCCAAGGACTATCTCCTCCCTATGATCAAGAGCAACCTCCCAATTTTTACAGGAACAGGCGCTGACAGCTACCAAAAGAGTATCTGTCTGCTCCTCTTCCTCTGGAAGCTGCAGGCTGCACTGGAGAAGTCCAAGGGTGAGAGAAACTGCAAATGGAGAAGAGAAAGGACATCTGAGAGTCTTCACTGAATAATCGGAAGACTGATGGATTTCAGACAAAGACAGCAGTTATATAATGCATTCCTCCTCTGTGAGTAATCGTATGCAAAGATTGACATGTTTGTGAGTGTTCCCAAAACTGATCCTGGGCTTACTGTGGCCGTTCCTGCATGAAAAAAACATCAGTCAGAGCGAAAGAGGAAAAAGAAAGAGAGAGAGGGGGAAAAAAGGAAAGAAGTGTGATTGTGCTCCTAGGACAACATCCTGAATTTTTCCCTGGTGGACCCTTGCCATTACCATGGCAAAATGCCTGGAAACTGCCGTTCTTTTCCACAAAAAAAAATGTTTTGAAGGAAGAACAAAAGAAGTTTGAGCTTTTGGCAGATCGTTGAAGATCACTGTGTTCAGATCCTCAGCTGGTGTAAATCAAGATAACTGCAGTATTGCTACAGTAGTTAAAAACTGACTGACTCTCCCATCCATCATGGCTTGCTGCTATGGGGGAATATTTCTTTACAGCTTAAATAGAGGAAGGGACTGCTTTTATTGCATGGTGCATGTTTTCCTGTTAAGAAAAATATTTCTTATCCTTAATTGCTTAAGCTCCCTTGTGCATGTAAGGTGGCGGTGCCTTCTGTCATGGAGGCATTTTCTGCGTGTGACACCTTGCTTTATTTCTTTGGTTTGCTAGTTGAATGACATGTTAATCTGCTGTGAAGGTGCATAATAGGATCAATGGGAATCAGGACGTATGTTTTAAATTAAAAAGAGCTCCTTTCTTTGTCTGATTCATGTTTCTGTATTATATCACAGCATGTGTGGCCAAAGAGTGTTCCCACTAGGCTAGGATAACCTGATGCTGGTCAATAACTAAATAATAATCTGTAAAATTGAAATGCTTTATGTTTCAGAGTGAAAAGATGCTCTTGCAGCTAATGGTGGTCAACAGGTAAGCACCCTGAGACCTCCATAATGCAAATACCTCATGATCATTCAGATACAAAGGCTTGCAAATCCATTTTTGCAGCTGCAGAAGGTTGAAGTCTATAAACCCTCCTTTGCTTATGAATCAAGGTGCAGTGCATCTGACTAGTGTGCAGCAGGGAGTTGAGGTTTTTTGGATTTTTGTTTTTTGTTTTTTTTTTTTTTTTTTTTTTTTTTTTTTTGTTTTTTTTGCTCTTCTACATCAAGAGAAATGTCTTGGGGAAATTAAACTCATCTGAGCTATGTCAGGAATTGCATGTGACCACAAGAATTAGATAAGCCTAGAAAATTCCATTATCTRTTCATACCACTCATTATTTGACGGCCCAGTCTGGATTTGTGGTGTTGTTGGGGACTGACCACTGGAGCAGGAGAGGCAGGAATACAACTCCATGACCTCCAGGTGCCTGTGTGGTGGGTGGTGATCAGGAAGCAAACACAGGAGTGGAGAGGCAGTCGCAGAGACAGACCCCACATTCCCTTACATCCCAAATTCACTCAGCCCTGCCCACCCTTTGCAGTGCAAGGGCCCAAGGCTTTCCACAGCATGCATTTATCTTTTTTATCTTCTTTATATTTATACATTTATGTTTATATTCATTTTAATTTTTATTTTTATTTTTGTTTTTGTTTTAGTTTTTATTTTTATTTTTATCTTATTTATCTGCAGCAAAATTTATCTTTGAAGGTGTTCTGGAAGACAGACTTTCATCTATGTTGAGGAACATTACTCCCGATCTGCAGCCCAAGTGCTGCACCCTGTTTATACATGTATTCACTTTTTTGTCTTCTGTTGGTACAGGGTATTTTTTCAGGGTCATCCAGCAGTTGATTTGATTAGCTGTGTTATCTTCCAGAGAGCTCTAATGCTGCTCTGTACCCAGACCAAGGGGAATGTGAGGTTACCAGGGTAAATAAAATACAATTAGGACTGGGAGGATTGGACTCAGGGAAGGAATGACAGCCCTCTGAACTTCCACTTTTCACCAGGAGTGCCCCAGATGGCACCGTGCTAATAAAAGGAGATAAGGTCGGTCCCTCAGTTCATCCAGGAATGAGATCTGCTCCCTGAGGAAGCCACAGCTCTGCCTTCAGCTGGTGCTRTGCCCATGCAGTGGTGTCTGGCTGGTCCAGTGCTCACCCAAAGGTCACCTCTGTGATGAGCATCCTTGTGAGGAACACTGTGCGGGCTATTCTAAACCCCTTGAGCTGGCAAAAAACACCAAGGCTGGGAGAAATCTCCCCCACCTTGTTGTTCTAATACATATGGAATTAAAAAAAAAAAAAATTAAAAGTGTTGCTTACTCTTGATTAAATATAGGTTTCAAAATAGCACTGCTCCTGTACTCTTTCTTTTTTTCCTGTGTCTGGTCTCACTGCAAAAATAAGTAGAACATGTGACTATTTATTGGGAGATTTGAATTTCCTTTTTGAATACACCTATTTGCTGCTCTGTTTCCTGAAGAATATCACACCTTTTCTTTCTACCTTGATTTACTTTTGCAAAACAACAGTTACCTCTTTCAGTGAAATGTTACAGCCCTTTTAGGTGGCTGCTCCACTAATCCTCCCGGTTGCCTTTGGACCTCCAAAGAAAGTGGAGAAAACTCAGTGAATGAAAGATTTCTGATCATAGAAATTTCTGTCAGGAAACTGTGAGTTCACTGAGGCAAAACATGGCTCTGGTAAGCAGTATAACACTGAAATTCAGGCCTGAAATCCTTCTGAGTGTGTGTCTGGGAGAAACCTTGCACAGCTTGCACCTGGCTGAACTCCTTTATGGCTGGAACCATTGAGAGATGAACAGGAATGGATTTGCACAGCGCCATGGATGGCTACACCTCTGCTAGGGTACCCAGCCTGTTACTGCTGCTTCCCACCCTTCTCCTTTTGACTCTGAGCCTGTCCTTTAAATACCCAGAACTGTCTGTGGGTGAGGCCTCCTTCCTTGCTGAATCCACCTTCTGATGAGGTTTTTCCTTCTGAGGTTCTGCCCACCAGCGTTTTGTTCTCATTTTTCTTCCATGCTTTCCACAACTTTCCCTCCTTAACGTGCAGGCCCAGTAGGCCCAAGGAGAAAGAAGCTGCAATATCATTTCTGTCTGTCCTGCTTGAAAACTTCCTCTCCTTGCTTAATCACAGAATGGGTGGGGTTGGAAGGGACCTCTGGAGATCCCCCAGTCCAACCAGGGTCACCTGGAGCAGGCRACATGGGACCACACCCAGGTGGGTTTGGGGTGCTTCCAGAAGACTCCACACCCTCATGTTTACCACCCCCAATGGGAAGAAGTTCTTCCTCGTGTTGAGGTGGAAATCTTTGTCATTTAGTTTATGGCCATTACTCCTTGTCCTGTCTCTGAGCACCACTGAAAAGAGTCTGGAACCATCCTCTTGGCACCTGCAGGATTTTTGCGTGGATTAATGAGATCTCCCCTCTGCTTTCTCCAGAATAACCAACGCTCCAGACCCCTCCTCATCTTTTGTGGCCCTTAATGGCAGCAGTAAGCCTTTCCAGCCGACCAACCTGCACAGCTTGGCCTGCATGTTCACAGCTCGTGTGTGCCACACACCCTCCTCTCCCCATGGATTGAACTCTGCTGCGTGTGCATGCCAATTCTGCTCTGCCTGCTGCACCCAGTGCGTGTCAACCTTGGAGCACCACACTCCTGTGGATGCTGCTTCTGATCACCCTGCTTCTGAGCTGCATCTTTGGTCCTTCACTGAGGCCTCCTGTGGTCTGATCCTGTCCAGATCCTGCCAGCTCTCAGTCTTTGGGGATGGATGTCACTGATACCAGAGTGGGTCTGGTGTCTGCTCACTTCTGAGGACCCTGGAGTAGAAAATTAACCCAGGAACRTGGTGTAGTCAGGCTGAGTTATCTTTGCAAGGCGTCTGCTCTGCTGRCAAATGGACATCTCTGCTGTCTCCAGAGCACTGGGGATTTCTGAGGGCCAAGCTGCTCTGTGAGAGCCCTCATTAATAATAAATTCCTGTCACCTCCAGCGTGGACTAACTGCACTTCTGTCTGTGCTAGCACCTTCCAACATCATCCAGCTCCTGTTGAGGCCAGGATCAGCACCTTCCTCAGGCCAGCATCCCCTCCTCTGGGGATTTTCCTGCTGTACTCTCATTTTAAGCAGATCCTTGATCTTCCAGGGAGAGAGCTGCAATGAGCTGTGAGAGCTGAGGAGACGAGTGGTGGAGCAGAACAAGTGTGCTAGAGGGGGTTTTTGGTGTTTCTTTCAGGTTAATGCAATCACTAAAGATAAAACCTCTCCAGCAGAAAGATAATACAGCTTCCCTTTCTTTACCTCCACATTAAGAGTGCTTCTTACACACACATAATAGATGCTAGAAAAATATGGGAGATGAGACTGCACAAGCTTTCAATAATGGCTGCAGAAAACAGTAAGTTATCGTCTCAATCAAGAGGTCTTGAAAATGTAATAAGGGAGTTAGCATTTCAAGAGGATGACTGTGTTTGTCTCTGTGCTTACCAATCACTTCCTTCCTTCTTTCTGTACACAGGGCCCCCACAAGGCCTCTGAGCATGGTTTATTGTTTTCTGTCTGCTTAAATAATTTGAGAAGAGGGATTACATTGTGGTAGAAGAGTCATAGTTGGGTTTGTGGGATCTGGCATAATTTTCAGATCCACGGTATTCCTCATTCCCAAGCTGTGTCTTCCCATCAAAGACAGTGGTGGGTGGCAGGAGGTACACTACCTTTCCTTCCAGWGGACTGTAATAATTTTAAGATGGGTTCCACCTGGCTGATTGTCTGGATGTGAGGAGCCATCAGCATGTTTGCTTTGAGTGAGCACACATTTACAGTGGCCACACTTCCCCGCATTTCTGAGGGGGATTGTTCAAAGCTATCTGTGTGCGTGATGTTCTGCCATGAGCTTACACCCTTCCTGTCTGAAAACATCTCCTCCCCACCCAGATACAATAGCAGTGGCATGACTGTTTTCCCAACCTCTGTCTCTTTTACTTATTTTCATTAGAAGATTTTTTCTTTTTTTTGCAGAGACTGTCTCATCTGCTGTCTTTTTTTTTTTCAGTCCATCTTTCAGAAATGTCTTGCACAAGGAGCGGAGGATGAATAAGATAGTTGTGACTTAAAAAAAATAAAAAAAGGAAGCATATCTATATTTTTCTYTGCCAGCTGATGCAGCTATTACTTTGAAAGCTGATTGTGAGGAGAAGAAAGGTCTGTGGTAAAAAGTCAACAAGCAATGGACACTGAAGAGGTGACATTCTCTTTTGGAGTGACTATGTGTGGCGCATACCAGAATGGGTAAACACCCAACAGTCAGACAATGACACTGAACTTCTAGAAAGGGAGTTGGGCTTTTTAACCCCTACTGATATAGACCTCAAAGGAGGTCTATATCATGTGTTAGCATGGCAGACAAACCATTCCAGCTTCCTAAAAATGGGTTGAGGGAGCTCCTTGAATGCTCCTTTCCCTTGGCACTTCTGTAAGAGGGTGGTATCTTTTCCCTCTGACACTGAATCAACTCATCTTTGCTGTGAGAGAATATGAGCAATTCTTCTCTCCCAATATCTTTTCTGTGACTCTTAGATAGTGGGAAACAGTGCCATCATTTACCTATGCATCCCCTCTCTATCTTATTGCTGGCCCATAAAACAAAGCCTCAGAAAGGATGAACAGTTGTCAGTTCTTTGCCTGTGCTGTCACTTTGCAAACCCTAAATAATAGTGAGATTATGGCATGCTATAAAAGTACCTTGAGATAAACCTGTCTAAGTGCAGGGCTGATATTTGCTTTTGGATTAGATTTCAGTATGATCTCTTTCTTCTTTCTCTCTCTCTCTCTTTTTTTTTTAAGATAGCTCTTGTAATTCTCACAGAAACTCAAAGAATGGCCTTGAGAGTGAACCTGCAGAACACATTGTTAAGCCAGAAAGGAAGACTGAATTAAGTTTACTTTCAGCTGATTTGTTTGTGCTCTTAGCTGAGTTACTCAGCCTTTCATGTAGTTCTCTCATGCAAGCATTAATCTGGCTCACTGGCTTTTGAGATCTTAAAGGATCCTAGCTCAAGCCCAAGCAAAGTACGTGTGGTGTCTAGACAGAGAGTTTAATTCACACTCAGACTGCAAAAAGAGTCTAAGGTTGTTTGCCTTTACATTAGAAAGGCTGAGCTTGCTTAAGACTTGACTTCAAGAGCTTGAGGTCTGGCTTTCCAGAATAAGAATCTGCTCTTACTAAAACAGAAAGAAAAGGTATGACTTGAGCAAGAGATACCTTGGTCATCACAAGCGGATGGATAGGCAGAACCTGGAGGGCAAATATAAATAAATAAAGTATAAATCAAAGCTCTTGTCCTTGTTTTGTCCCTTGCTCAGTTTCACCTTCTGAGCTGTTCCAGAAGGAGCTGATGATTCTTGTTCTGCCTGTGCCTGGTTTTACAGCTGTCAATGGCTGACTTGTTTTTAATCTTTTTCTTTTTACAAAGTGAAACCTAAAAAAAGGGGAAGTCTATTCCCTACCAGAGAGACCACCTTCCTCTAGGACAGACTCAAAAGTCTCCTCTGGCCCCAGAGAGATGCCTGTTAAACAACAGACGAGATGCCATTTTTGGACAAATKAATTCATCTCTGGGGGGTGGCCAGGAGGCCTAGCTTGGTGAGTCTTTCTCATCAAGAAAAGGGATTTTCGAAGCATTTTCCAGAAGCTTAGAAGCTATCTTGAGGCTGTGATCTCAGACTGCCTCAAAAGCTCATTTTGGGAACCCAGTGGTCAGTTCAGTGGTGATATATCTCGTTATCCAAATTTTATTCTCTCTCTAGAGCCCTCCACATGCTCTAAATCCTATGAGTCCCAATGAAACTGTGACCATTTTGTTGATGAAAAGTAAAAGAAAGCACATTTTTGGTGAGCTTAGGCTGGGAGGTCAGTGTGGAATTAGCGCTGAAAACTGGAATGCCCTTTCACCTTTCTTGCCCCAAATCTGGAATTAACTTCACCAAATTCTGGTGGGAACAGGTGGAGATGCGAGGCTGCCCTGGTGCTGAAGCCAATGACACCATCAGCTACCTCGATTTGTTTTGCCAAACCCACCCACAAGTGGCTAATGTGCAAAAAAAAACCCCAAGCCATTTCGTGTCATCTGACAGGCAGCCACGCAGGGGTTGTGGCTCTCATGATTTATTAACTTGGAGTGGCTGTGAATTGACCACACAGAGGTGCAAGGCTTTGTATCCTGCTGTCAATCCCTTGGGCTGCAGAGAATACCTAAATATATTTTAGTGCTCAGAACAAAAGCTCTCCACTGATACCCATCGTTAATCCTCTACACCACCTCCACCACATCATTAGCTGGCAAGCCTGGCTGTCATCAGATTGAGAGAAAAACAAATAAAACAAACATGAGAGAAGAGAATGTGGGTGAACCTGAAGATTTGTTCAATAATTATTTTCTCTTTTGAAGAATAGGAGCAGTACTTTGGAAATGAAACCACATCTCACTTGACTATTTGACTACATTGTCCTAGGGGCCTTGGTTGAAGTTCTGACAGCATTGTCAGCACTTTTCTTATTTCAAGCTCACTGAGTTTCCTGCTGTGGAAAAAAAAAAATCTGGCTAAAAAAAGAAGACTGCTAGAGCTTAAAAGCCCTCTGTTAGCAAAAGCCAGCAGTGGAGGCCTTGGTTGATGAGTCACTTCACACAAATAAGTGCCACTAATCAATGAGAAATACTATAAGGGGCACTCATGGGCAGGAAAAAGCAAAATCAAAGATGTGGGAGTGTTAAGGGTGGGGAAAACGTGGAGGGTTGTGTTGGGTTTTTCTGCATGGGATCAGAGAGCAGGTGGGAGCTGGRGAGTGGGGTGTTTCATTGGAGGATGGAAGGACAGGTGTCCCTCTGGCCCAGAGTCTTGTTTGTGATAATACCTTATCCAAGGGATTCATAGTGAGGAAAGAAACCTGACATTTTCATCACATATTTATGACCTGCTGTGGAGATTAATGTTTCATATGCATTTGGAAATCCAGTCACTAACACAACTGGCTTTGTTATGCTTAGCATGAATTCTGTCATTATATATCTGTTAAGTATGTATTGGCAATTTATTGACATTGCTATTCAAATTAAATTCTTGAGTAATTAGTCACCAGTGGATTTGCTTTCCCAAGCTGCAGCAATATGTCTCAAAACCTTTTCAAGCTTCTTCCAAGCTTCCCTCATTGGCATTTTTCCAAGATRTTTCCTAAGAACAAGCACTGAAGCTGATATTTAGAACATATGGTGATGATGTGTTTGTATGTTCATTAAATCAAGATACCAATGAAAGAAAAGTGTAAGGCTTTCTATCCTTTTAAATGAAATTGTCAACCTAGATATCTATTGCCTTTGCTGAAATCCAGCCTGAAATGACTTGTAAGCAGTGCTCTGTTATGATGACAAATTAATTCACATCAGACTTTGATCACTGCTTGAAAAGTTTTCAGGCATCAATTTCCAGCAGTTGCATTTAGAAAATGAGAATTCAGTTTGGAGCCTCAGATTCAAAACAACAGAAATAAAAGTGCCTTCATGTAGCTGGTATGCAAACCTCCAGAAAAAAAAAAAAAAAAGAAAGAAAAAAAAGGAGGATATTCAGTAGACACTTCTTCTGGGTGCAAGATTAAGAATTTCAGCAGCAGTGGCTGATATGTGCAATTAATGTTCTACATATGGTTCACTTTACACAAAGCCCCTSATGTTACTGTGCTGCTCATGTGCACAAATTCATACACTCACACAGAATATATCTGTCTGTCTGTCTGTCTGTCTTTCTCCCACTGGTCTGTCTCCTTGCCATGTAACATGTCAAAAGGAAATGAAAAAGGGAGGTGTGGAGGGTGGGGGGTGTGGGGAGCAAATCTGTCTTAAAATAGAATAGAATCATATTAGCCAGCCTAATAGTGAAGGTGCATTTTGGGAATGTGGTTTCTGTATATCCAATGTTTACCACTTGACTACTCATGCCTCAGGCTCAAAATGCATAATAACTCAAATTAAAGCACGGCAAATGGAAGAGCCAGAATCTCAGAGATAACCACACCTAAATGCAAAGTATGACAGAACATCTGCTCTTTAATTAATCTTACGTAAAGATTGAAGCTATGCATTAAGATGCAGAGTGTTTATGACAACTGTTTTTATTGTGGTTAACATGCTCCTGGCCTCCCCCATGTAATTGTTTCTGCTTTGTAACACACATAAAGCTCTGATAAACAACAGCAGCCACCTAGAAATAAAAAAATGCTGGGAGAGGGATGGCTCAGAAACACCAAGTCAGAACGTTTCCAGGGGAGCATAGGAGTAGCATTTAAGTAAGTGGAAGTGGATTTTGAAGATGACGAGAAGAATCTAACATCTGGTTTTGAGAGTACACTGATGACATCTGAAATCCTGTGATTAAGATTAAAAATAAAGAAAAGCAAGAAACTCCCTGAGGTTCTCAGGTTTTAGGTGGTCAGTTGGAGCTCTGCTTTAGGAGTCAGATTTTCAAAACATATTCTGGCCTCTTTTCCAGTGCTTTTTAGAAAAGGGGAGTTACTTGTAAGTATTTGGATCCAACTACCCCAAAACACTACTGATTTCTGAAGCTCTTTAGCATTTATTCCATTTCCCCTTCATTATGAATGTGTACAGGTGTTTGCCTGGGTACCGTTGCTACACAGAGCAAAAAGTATATCTGGAACATGCTCATTCATCTTGTTTAAACAGTTTCCTCATTCCAGGATTATTTATTTCATAGAAAGAGTAATTTTCCAGTTATCCACATGGACATGGCTGCACTGTGATGGACACACTGGATGAAGATTAATTTGGAGACAACCTGACAAACTAACTTGCTTTAACCAAGATAACTCTAAAAACAGTTAAAATCCCTTTTTGGCTTCTGAGATGGGGGTATGAATCTACTCTTGGCCTCAGTACAAGGGTGAGTGAGGGAGTTGTCACCACAAAACACGGGAAGAAGTATCAGTAGCTCACCCTTCTCATTGTCTGCAGTGAAAAATGCCATCACCATCAGGGGCTCCATCAAGAACTCATGAGAGCTAACAGGTTGACTGCCAGTGTGGCTTAGATCTCTGGAGAGAAGAAAAACTTCCTTCATCTCCATTCCCTTTCCCAGAGTGGTGCAGGCTTGGGCACAGTCTGACACTCAAGAGGCAGATACTTCCTGTGCATCCATCTGGAGGAAAGATGTTCTCGTCTAGATTTGTGAATCCAAATCTCATCCTATACAAATTCAGTCCAAGCCTGAATGAGAAGCTCAACTTTGTGTTATTTGGAGATGTTTATTTGCAAGACATATACCAGTTGTATCATCTGTGAGGGAAAAGGAAAGGAGGTGAAAGAACTGTAAAAATATCTACTTCGCGACTTGGTTGTGTTTTCCCAAAAYAGTGTTTGGGACTCTGTGAGGCACCTTGAAAACTTTTCACTTGGTACAAATGGCTGGAATCCTGAATAAAAATTATAGGATGCACTTGAAGCTGAATGAAAATAGGTTACCTGCAGAAAATGTGAAGCTGGCATGTGGGCTACGTCTGTCAAGAATAATTTTTATTTGCCTAAATATGTATAAGGGAGGAAGACAGATAAATTGAAAGAAAAATGCCATCACAGTAGCGTTCACTCTGGCAAAAGGTTTGTAAACAACATAAAATAGCTGCCTCTCTGAAATGATAGCTTTACTCAAAATATGTCCAATATATATGTGTGTATATATGCACATATATATAATCCAAAGGTGGCCTTTTCGCCATGGGAATTGCCTGCAATTATTTTCCCCTTCCATGCTGTATTATAATTAGTAATTTCTGTGTCATCATGGGATGATGCAATGTAAATGCAGGCTTTCTGCTCATCCACTTCTTCCCATGTGCAGTTTTATTCCTCCAGCTGAGCCTGTGCAGCAGATGCCAGCGTTCACTGTAATGAGGGACTGGAGAAGGACCTAAGCTTTACCAGCATTTGAATTGCTCTGGACTGCTCATCACCACTCCTTTAATTTATACCCTTAGAGAGATGGCAATAGGGTCTATGTCTCCTATGGAAGTGATTTGAAATCTTGCCAAGAAAGAGCCTCAGTCCCTTCCTCCTTATAGTCCTGGCACGTAAAACCACAGGAGAAAACAAAAAGCGTTTGTGAGGAGTCATCCAGGAAGAAAGATTAACAATATAAACCAAAGGAGAAGAGAGAAAAGACCCTTTCCTCATTGAAAGTGGGTCTGTGCTTATTTTAATGGATCTTTTACAGTCCCTGAATGTCCTCTAATCTGAGCGTAATGCTCATTGCTGTTTCTGCTGCTTCTTTGTTCGACATCCTGCCTGTTCTGCTTGTGGTTGGGCGAGGGGAGGGGGAAGTGCAGTCACTGGCCAGCTTTATCTTTGTGTGAGGAACAAATGTTGTTGTCATCCTCAAGGTTATGGAGCATGTCTGCTCTGCAAAACAAAGGAGTAGCCAGGGCCTTGTTTGTCCACCTAGTTCTCAGCGCACCCTGGACCTCTCATGAAAAACCAGGAAGGTTTCTAATTTTTTTCTTTTCCTGAAACACATCAAAGACCGTGAGTAGAGGAGGGTGATGCTTCCCCCGCTTCCTATAGCTCCCCCCCTTTCCTCCCTCCCCCGGCCATCTCTCTTGGTTCTGAAAATTGTGTGGCTTTAACCTTGCCTGTCTCATAATGTGTGACCTTGACTAAAGGTGGGTTGGAAGGATTTCAGAGTTGGTTTTATCAGGATTAGCTTTTCATCTGCACAGGAGTATCCAAGGAAGTAAGTCATCTCATCTTCTTTCACCTTAGACTCCGAGCTTTCTCCTTCAGTTCTTAGAACAGTGAGGAGAAAATAGAGTGAATTATTGCCATGGGTATGGTGATATCACACTCAGAGCAGCAGATGAAAGGTGAAGCCACCGCTCGGTGCGGGGCTGGGGCTCGGTGCGGTGAGGAGCGCGCAGCCGCCTCACGCAGGAGTTCAGAGCTCTCCTCTTCCAGCTCCATGCTCTCCTTTTCATGTGCTCTCCGCACAGGCAGCTCTCTGCTCGGGCAAGAGCAGAGAAGGAGGGTTGTGGAAACCAAGTACAGAGGAATTATGCCTCTTCATGTCTTCTCTGCTCCTTGGAACGCAAACCGACTTYGAAGGATGGGCCCGGAAAATGAATACCCAGGACATTGCTCTCTGTTACTCTGCTGTGAAATTACTTTCCTGAATGAAAATATTTAATTCCTTTGAAAGCAAGTGCATAACATCTCTGGAAGTGAAAATCCTGTGGAAATCACAAAGGAAAGAAGGATGAGGGATATAAAGGCTTTATATCTCTAAATGTTAGTGAGGCTGAGCTTCCTTTATTTTCTTTTCGTGTGTGTTTGTGTGACAACAATCATAAATGCTCTTCCTAATATTGATATGGTCAGAGCTAGAATCTTCTCATGGCTTGCATTAGATTTAAGTTTCGTCTACAACAAACAGCCAATAATGTGATCTTTAATGCATTGGAGAGCTTATGARCACCCTGAGCTAACTGATTCCAGTTGTTCAGCAACCCCAATCTGCTGTCACCACATCTTGTGGAAATTACTGCCTTCCATGGAGGACTGCCTCATCCAAGATGGCATAATATAAAATTCCCTTGCAATGGGCCAGCTCCTCAAGCCCTTAGCCTTGATCAGTAACACCTGATTCTTCACATGTTCTCCACACAGCTTCCATCAGAGAGCAAGGTGCTTTTCCATATGGGAGAGCTGGCAGGATGCATAAACCTCAGTGAAGACTGATAAAATGCATTGAACAGGTTTTTGGATGTAGCTGGTACATTTCTCCTTTATATGCTCTTACTGCATCCATCCCAGCCATTAAGGAATGAAGCTGTTCCCCATAAAGAAAATTAAATAGGCAGCTCTAGAAGCCAACAGCCAGTCTGAACATCTAAGAGGACACAGGACTGTGCACATTGGTGGCTGTGGCCTCCAAGTTTCTCTTCAACCCACCAGACTGAAGAAAAAAGTCTCTTCTTGGAGGCAGCCACAGCCCTTTGTTGTTCAGTGCAGCTCCCTGCTCAAAGTCTGGTATGTGTAAGATACAGAGAGCTCTGATGTGCTCTAAATCAAAATGTCCAAACAGCTCCTGGGTATTCCTTTAATGGAGTCACAGAAATCCGTTGTGTGGGAAAGGGAAGTGAAGAGGGGTGAGGGGCCATGCAAATTTTGATCTAATTTTCTTCAATTAAATTCCTTGGGCTACAGATAAGTAGCAGAAATCTATGAAGGAAAAGGGGGTTTGACTGTGACTCCCAAATATCCTCTCCATAAGTTTTTGCATGAAGGTAAGCAGGTTCTGCAGTGCAGAGTATGGATTAATTAATTCTCTATTTCATCCTTCTCTTACTCATTCACATAATTTTCTTGCCTTGCTCATGATTTACATCAGTGAGACTAAACAGAACAAGCCATTGAGATGTCCTGCTGCCATTTTATATCCCCACAATTCTCTTTCACACTGAGTAAGATTCTTAAAATGTATAATCTGCTGCAACTCTGCCCTTGCTAAAATCAGAAGAAGATAACTGTGTAGAAATAAATCAACATAAAGTATTTTGGACTCATGATTCAATAGGATTTTAAACTCTAGAATGAGAACACATTTTAGGTCCAATTATATCTGTTTCTGGCCATTGTCAGAAACAGGATACTAATGGTCTGGCTCATATAGGTATATAATGTTCTTTTATGTGCACATACACAAAACTACATGTGAAATAAAGAGCTGATGTTTTCATTTTCCAAATTCCATTACTATCATATGCTGTTGACAAAGTAATCAGCACAGCTACCCAGACCTGTCTTCTTCACTCTGGTCTAGAATCTAAATATGTTTCTGAAAACCACCTGGGTGTCTAGGACCAAGGTATACACATCCAAAACAGAGTCCTTAGTTGTGCCATTTKCTGAGCTTCTTCGTCAGCCTGTTCAGATGATCATGATGAAAAATCACCTGTCACACTGGGCAGTGTCTTCAGCTTTCTTCAAAAACTTAGATCCGTGTTATAACTTAATATTCACATTGTTTTCACATCATATTTCGCATGATTGCGTCTCCTCTACCTACATCACTTATGACTGGTCATGGTCCTCACATCTTGTGCTGTAGCACAAATATTCTGGTCTTTGGCAGAGATTTTGGCCATCTTATCTCAATCTTACAAATCTCTCCTACCTGTCATTTTGATTGAAACTCCCTTCAGATAGTCTCTCCATTTATTTTTCCTTTTTTAGCATTTGGGATATAGATCTGCTTGCCTTCATTTACAAAACCCTTCAGACCTTTCCCACCTATTACCTCTCACTGACTGAAAGATACTTCTTTAAGGTAACATCTCCCATCTCAGATCTCCACCTTTGGCGTTTAATATCTCCAAAAGGGAATCTTTGTGCTTTCCCTGGGCTGCTGCATTAATTTGATATGGGGTCTCCATTAGTCTCTGCCTCATCTCCACCACAAATTTTTCATCCAAACCCACAATTAAGACAGTTTATATGGTCTCTGCTATGAGGATTGACTGGTTGGTGTGTGGGGTGTCTTCTCCTCACAGTCCCTAGCAGGGCTCTGCTGTTTCCTTCTCCTCCCCCATCAAACATTCCCATCMTTTCTTTCCCCTTCCCTGCTGTGGCTGTTCTTATCTGTTGGCTTTTTAAGGTTTCCTACTTTTTTATGCTAAGTTTGGACAAAACCTACGACAATGAATTGTTAGCCCAGACTCTGAGAACTCCTGTGACCTCTTGGAATACAAATCAAGAGTATGCATTTAGAGGAAAAAAAACCAACTGTGTTACTTTCGGGTCTTGCAATTAGAAAAGATAGCACTGCCATAAATTCTTTCAGCAGGAACTGAAGCTCTGTACTCAGTTTTAGCTGCCACTGTCCTCTTGTATGACCATTAGAGAGTCATTTAATCTCACCGTTTTTCAACACTTCCCTCAAGACTGATAAACATTCATTAATATTTTTTGTGGTTTGAAGTTATAAACTAGTGCACTGACAAGTCATAGCAGTGTTCAGATAAAAATGCAGGGAAAATTCTTGATCATCTGGATATGCAGCAGAGAAAACAAGTTTATTGCAAGTAACAGTATCTACGATAGTTAATGTCTGTGCAGAAGGATGATGATGGCAAGAAATATCTTCCCAGTGTCTTGGCAATATTTCCTTAGCAATCAAGAAATTAAAGTTGAGCTACAAACATTTTTCTTGCTTTGTGAATGACTATTTCCTCTAAGGATCTCCTGAAATCCAAGATGTGCAATAGCTCTAACATTTCTTTTCCCATACAGAATTAGTTTCGTAAGCAAGAAATAAAATTAAACCCAGGCATAGCAGTATTTTAAAAGGGAAAGGCAGTAGCCTTGAATTATCCATGTTGATTTGACAAAGCCAGTGATGCTGCAGATATAATACACGGCACTGCTGTCACATCACCAAGTGACATCTTTTTATCCAAAGTGAAAATGAAATGTCAAAGTGAAGGAGTTCTGCAAGTCTTCTYGTGCTGTTTGCAAAACATATAAAACTCACTTTTGTGGAGTAAGGCGGGTATTTACCAGAACTTTGCTTTAAATTAGAGATTGTTAAGACAGAGAGCTGAGGTTCCCTGCCATTCTTCTTACCTATGACCCTGCTGTACATTTCTTTTAACCTTGCCAGACATGAGCTGTTTGGCTTGAAATTATCAATGCCTCATGTATTTGCACCTTGGGTTTGTTTTGGAGATGCTTTCACCATTTAAACATTTTTTTACARTGTTAGCAGAAGGAATGCATCCATAATAAATGTTTTACCATCACTTTCCTGGTCATCCCGGTCCTCTCTGTTTAGGAGATTCTCATCTGATTTGCCAGGAATGYTTTCCTCTACTAGGGTCCTGTTAATACCCCTATGGAACTTCCTCCAGAGGCCCTTTTCAGTTTCTTTGTGCTCAGCAACTTCCTGAATTACAACCAACCTTCTGTGGAGATTTTGTCTATGCTGAGAGACGGCTGCCATTGACAACAGCATGAGCAAACCATTGCCAAGGGGAGGCTGACCAAGGTACAAACAGCATTGCTAAGCTTTCTTGTCAATCACTGTCACAGCCTGATGAAACTGGAATTAAAAAAAAAAAAAAAGGCAAAAAAACCCAAAGCCACAACAACAACAACCAACCAAACAGAAAACAAATAAGCAAAACGCCCGCAATAAACAACCAAACAAGAAAACAAAAAAACCAAACCAAAAACAAAACAAAAAAAAACCCAAACAAAGAAATCAAAAAAAGTAGCTCTTAACTGCAAACTTGGGCTGGTGRCTGGCTGGGGAAGATACACAAAGGTGGGACTTGTGGAAGAAAATAGGGTTCAATCCTTAARCTAAAGTAGGCATTATAATAGATACTTAGTGGTTTCTGTGCTGAGATGTTGTTTGTAAGAGCTAATCTTATATTGTCTTCACCATTGTGCATTTGGCCTTGTAATTTTAAACATTTTGCTTAATACAGCTCTTGAAATGAGCACAGAAATCAGGATATGCAATGTGCAAGTAAATCCAGGCCAATGTTTGCCTTGTGGGCCTTCTACAAAGTTGTAATCTCRATGAAGGCAAAAAGGAAGATTGGGAAATCTTCCCAGCATGTATAACTTCATCAGCACGAGAGGAAAGCACATTTGTGTACATACAAATGTGTATATGAATACAAAAAAGGAATATATTGGAATGAATTTAGTCTGCCCATCTACTTACAACKAATTTTTCAACAGCTAAATGATACCAAATCACAGTCGGAAGGAAAGACCAGCTATGAGCAGTACTTGGGTTTATGAGATTGACAGTGCTTGGGTGAYACCACCACATAATTCCCTTTCCTCTCTTGTTCTCTGGTAATTCTGAACCTGTTAATTTATTAATTTGTCACCTGTTAACTCTTGCAGAAGCTGCARGAGATTTCAGCTGGCATTCTTCAGCTTGTATCAGACAGTTCTTGCAGGTAGGACAAGACCATTCTGTCTGTGTTGCTCTTGGGGTCTGTCCTGGGATTGCATTTGCTTTTTTTATAGGGCTGCCTGAGGTCCATATATGAAGAGAATAATTCTAAATGCAATTTACAGGTAAGGAACTAAGTCATGGGGAGGTAAAAGTGACCTAGCTTAGCTGGGAACCCATTGGAAGAGCCATGGGATGAAACAAATCCCAGTCCAGTGCCTTAATCATACAACCAGCCTTCTACTTCAGCTGACATTCAGTTGGAGTCATTGGAAGGGTCTTGAGGGCACAAATACAAAAAAATATTCAGATATGGTGAGTGTGATACAGCACAACAGAACATAAGTGAACCTGGAGGTTCCTGGAACCTGTGCTGATGACAACTTCCATCTCCAACTGACAGAGGAAATTATGAGGAGAGTTTCTGCCATGGTCCTTTTCCTCACCAACAGAGGGGAATGTGAAGCTCAAGAGAAGCATTGGCTGCAGTGACCCCRAAATCCCACAGTTCTATGAAAGGCTGGATTTAAAGGTTTTTTAGAGTAATGAGGAGGGTCTGCAGAAAACCCACTGCCCTGGACTTCAGGGGAGCAACTTTTGGCCTCTTCAGGGATCTSTTTGGTACAGTCCCATGGGATAAATCCCTCTGCAGGGAAGACCAGCCCAAGAAAACATGTTGATATTCAAGGATCTACTCTGAGCTCAGGAACAATGCAGCCCAGTGAAGAGGAAGGCAGGCAAAAACCCCAGGAGACCTGTGTGGATGAACAAGGAGCTCGTGGACAAACTGAAACACAAAAATGAAGTTTGTAGGGTGTGAAAACAAGGCCAGGTAGCCTGAGAGGAGAAGAAAAACTGCCWGAGCAGCCAGGGATCAGGTTAGGAAASYTAAAGCCTGGGTAGAATTAAACCTGGACGGAGACATAAGGGCAAGAAGAAAACTTCTATAGGTACTTAAGGGATGAAAGGAAGACTGGAGAAAATGTGGGCCCTCTCCAGAAGCAGATAGGAGACCTGATTACCTGGGACATGGAGAAGGCTGAGGTGTTTAATGACTTTTTTGCCTTGGTCTGCACCAACAGTTTCTCCAGCCACAGTGCCAAGGTCACAGAAGGCAAAGGACTGGCAGAATAAAGAAGTGTGTTTTGTGGGAGAAGATCAGGTTTGAGAATGTTTAAGAAACCTTAAAGTGCACAAATCCACGGGACCTGAGGAGATCCTGATGAGGTCCTGAGGGAAGTGGGAGATGACGGTTCTAAACACTGTCCATCATATTTGAAAAGTCATGGAAGAATAGTGAAGTTCTCACTGAGTGGAAGCGGGGAAACCCAATTTTAGAAAAGGGTGAAAAGGAGAAAGACCRAGGGAWCTACAGGCCAGTCAGTCTTGCCTTGGTGCCTGAAAACATCATGGAATAGAWCCTCCTGCAAAATATTGTAAGACAAATGGGATATAAAAACATAATTGGTGACAGCCAACATGGCCTTGCTATGGGCAAATCACACCTTACAAATTTGGTGGCTTTCTCTGGAGGGGTGACAGTGTTGGTGGGTGAGGGAAGAGCAGCTGACATCATCTACCTGGGCCTSTGCAAATCATTGACATTGTCCTTCACAACATCCTTGTCCCTGAAATGGATTTGACGGACGGAATACTGGGTGGGTAAGGAATATGTCTTGGTTTGRAAAGACAGGTGTCTGCTAAGGAAGGCAGGAACCTCCCCTGAAATGGAAAATGTAAACCCCTTCCCTGCAAATTGTTATAATTTTGAAATTTAGGAGGCCTCTCAGGCAAAGATATGGGAGTAGGAATAACAGTTCCTTAATAKGAAAATTAAAAATACAAATGCAATGGTACAAAAAGACCTACTGACACAGTCAGAATAGAACCTGACACCYTCTTGGTCAGAGGGGTTGGTGGCAATCCCATTGAAATTGGTGGCTGCTGTCCTCCTGGAGMGGCAGATGTGGTTCTGCTGAAGCAGTGATCCTGTAGAAGGGTGTGGTCTTCCTCTGAAGATCCAGTGGTGGTGTAGRTGGGCCTGGTCTTCCTCTGGGAATCCAGTGGGAAAGGCTGTCCTGGTGTCCCAAAATCTCAGCTTCTATCCAGTCAGGAATGCTTGGCTCCTCCCTCTGGGCAGAGCTTCTCACAATGTGGGATGATGGAATTTTATCAGCCGTGCTGTGGCACTCAGTGGCACATTAAGACCAGATGTCTCCCCGGAGGGAGGACTGGTTTGTGGAAGAGATGAAGAAAACTGCCTAATTAACAGAAGATAACTCCAMAGATAGGAACAGAACACACACACACCCATTTCCAGCCTCAGACACAGGTCCTGCACATGGGTCAGGGCAACCCAAGGGACAAATACAGGCAGGGCAGAGAATGGATGGAGAGCAGCCCTGAGGAGAAGRACTTGGGAGTGTTGGTTGATGAAAAACCAAACACGGGACAACAGTGAGAGCCCAGAAACCAACAGCGTCCTGGACTGCATGAGGGCAGGGGAGGGGATTCTGTASCTCTGCTCTGCTCCTGGGAGGCCATTCCTGGTGTCCACAACATAAGAAGGAMATGGAACAGGTTGGAAAATGAATTATAACACTATTTCTGCTGTAACAAAACGTATTAGAGGGATAGAACTCCTCCCCTATAAAGACAGACTGGGAATGTTGAAATTGTTCAGCCTGAAGAAAATTGGGCTGTGGGCAGACCTTATAGCCCATTCCTACAGTGCCTAAAGGAGCTAAAAGAAAGCCAGAAGGCCTTTTTACAAGGGCATGTAGGTACAGGACAAAGGGTAATGACTTTAAACTGAAAGACAGCAAGTTTGAATCAATCATTAGGAAGAAATTCTTCATGGCGAGATACTGGGACAGGTTACCCAGAGCTGTGGCTGCCCTATCTCTGGAAGTTTCCAAGGCCAGGCTRARCARCACTGGAAGGTGTCCCTGCCCATGGAAGAGGGCTTGGAATGAGAGGGTCTCTGGGGTCCCTTCCAACCCAACCTTCTCATGGCTAATTCCAAGGATTGTTTGTTGTGTACAGCTGGGAAATCAGCATGGCCTGGTCATTCTGCAGCCAGAGGGAGGGCAGGAAGCATCAGGGAGCTTCCAGGTGACTTTGTTAGGTCACCCTCACCCAACACCTTCACTGTTGGGTGGACAACTGTGAACTCCAGTTTATTTCTGAAAACTGCTCCCAAGAGAGATGATCTCCTCCAAGAACAGAATGCTGAGTGCTCAATCCAAGACCCCAGGTTCATGGTCACTATTTACATCTTCTCAGAGTAYGGTGGTCCAAGCGTGCTTAATGCAAAAATAAATCTTTGCTTAACTCAGCTCATTTTCTTCTTTGTGAAGTCCAATTTGCTGCAGCTCTGTTCATGCAAGRTACAGACGAATCTTATTAGAAATATTGGATTACAGTAGTCTTGACAGATTAAAACAATTGCAGGAAAATATGGACCTATTTACACATTGGAATGTACAAGAATATATCATGATCATACCAACATTACTACAGATCAGTATTAGTGATTTCTGCTAGGGGAAAAAAAGTCAACATTTAACACATGGTGATACTTGAAACTTTGGGGGTTTTTGGAAGTTTTAGAGAACTGTGGGAAACAKTAAACTAAAAATTGTTATCTTGAACAACAAAATTTACTGAAATACAAAGACTTTTAGAGTGCAATATAATACAGATTTAGAAATTAAGTTCTTTAACTCTTTAGAGATGGAAGAAAGGGCTGCTTATAACATATACACAGCACAGCTGTACTAAATTATTTCATCATCAGAGAGTCCCATTCTACATTTTACTGAAAAATGGTGAAATCTGTGTCTATTCCATAGGGTAGAAATTCTTATTATGCTRAAGTCTTCATGATGACCAATGAAAGTTAAGACCTCCAATAATTTGCATTTGGACTTTTTTTWAAAAAATGAATTTGTAATAGATACTAATTAGCCTGTCATTTTCCCTATCTTCTCATGACACGTCTTAACATACACAACACAATGTCACACAYGATTTAGTTAATTTTTGCAGATGCCTCAAACAAGGAAGTTTTGCACCTGAACACTTTTTGGGTTCTCAGAAATCCCTTCTTCTCCTTTGTGAACAAAAACATGGAAATGTACTCCACTCTTACTCATTCAAAGASTCTTTAGGCCACTTTACTAAACATTTTCAATGTTGTTTTTAAAGGGCCTCTTTCTAAGTTGATGTTTTACACAGTTAGTGTGTAGCAAATTTCAGATTGTTTTAGGTAATGCTCAAGAATTATTCAAAAGACAGAAACTGATTATTCATGTACTTCCTTTAAACTGGCTTTCTACCTTTCATTTTATATAGGCTTGGTTTTGGATTATTCAATAAATAAAATTAAGCAGTGGTACAAAAAATCTGTTAAACCACTTTGAGTTTGAATGGGCATAATTATAAGAATCTCATATGTCTAAAAAAGAATTGTGCATAAAAGTTTGTTAAAAAACCAAATAACGATCAAGAGATGCTCAATAAGGTCTTACAGGGTTTATGCACACTTTCTCACTCTTCTTGACTATCTTTTTCAAAAAATCTGGCATCAAGGATAAATAGTATGCTGACATAAGCATGCCTTTGTTATGCACATGCAAAGCCTTATTCCACCTTGATGATTTTGGTGAATACCCCATTTACATTTCGCCTAAACTCATGAAACCACCTGTGAAATGAGTTGCTGGCAGATGTGCACGAGGATACCAGAAACTCACCCACAGAGGAGGAGGAATCTCAACCACTGTGAGTCAGGCTGATCCAAGCACTGCCTGTGGATGCAGAGCTCTGTAAACTCATCTCCAGGAGAAGGCCAGGTGAGATGTCAGAGTGCTTGGTCACTGAAATGTGATTTCCCCCACTCCCTTGGTCAGCATCCGGAGAAGAAATCATTCAGCAACAGTGATTAAGAGCCTGGGTGTGGGTCCATGAGTGAACACCTCCATGCCTTGGTGAGGATGGCCTTCCACTTCCCTGTCAAATCCCAACTTTGGCTGCTCTGTGACCGTGGTTTCAAAATGTGACTGTCAACCTGTCCTTGGAAATGCTGGGGACAGGCAGAGTTGCAAAAAAACCCAACCCTGCTCAGGATTCATGTTGCCTGCTATGGAGACTGCAGTCCTTGCAGTTCACCCAGCTCAGTATGCCCAGAGGAAAGCCTGTGTCCTGTCCCTCACTGCAGTTATCTAACACATATCTGAGTTTAGAGAGAGCTTCCAAGTCCTTTACAAGTCTGGCTTGTAAAGTTGTTTTCTCTTGGTGGAGGTGGATGGGGAACAAAACTCACTAGACTCACTGCAGTCAGTGAAAACATCACTGAACATCTGGGACTGAGGAAGTGTCAGCACTAAAAGCAGCCACCACTTAAAATGCCAGCAGTTACAGGAGYTGATGTGCTGTGGCATCAGTATCAGGCAGCTGCTCCCAAACTCAGAAAGGGAGAAACTTTGGGGTATCACATTTAGTCCTGGCAAGTGCTGGGCACCAGGAGGTCTCTCATGTTGTGTGTGCTGTGTACAGGGCTCTAGCTTTCCATGGATTCCCTTCCCAAAGATCTGTCAGGAAGGAGAACTCATCATTGTTCACTGTCTGAGAAGAGATAATGGGGGAAGGCTAAACTCCTCCCCTGCTATCTCCCCACAGACTTTGAACAGGTAACTACCTGGAAAAGTCTTTGAATCTCTTAGAGGGAATTCATGGGTCTCCTTTGTCAAGCTGAAAGGAGTGTGCCTGCTCTTGCCAATGCTGAGCTGTGTGACAGCATGCTACTAAATCTGCTTTTAGCTGCTTCAGAGGTATGTGAAGCAAGGAAGAAAGCAGAGTATCAGTGGGTGAGCTTTTAATGGGGTGGGAGACAGACTGCTGCTCTTTTTCTCCATCATTCTGGAGACCATCACGAAAAATGTTGCTATTTCCTTCCCTCTCCTGAGGTTTTGCGCTGTCACTGTGCCTCCACTCAGAACTGTCTTTCTCCAGGTGTGCCACCCTGAGTGATCCCTCAGGTCTGTGTATGTCTCTGCAAGGAGGTGTGATACACAACTTTCATCTCCAGCTTGGTGACAAAAGAACAAATGCAGCTCTCCAGCAGCCTAAAGCAAGTCCTGCTGTGTTTTTTCCACCCTTAGGAGTATTAGACCAGAGTTAGAAATAGAGGGAGATAGTAAGAGTCAATAGGCATAAATTTGTTGGTTGCAGCTTGGAATTCCTTCTGCTTAAAATAAAGCCAAAATCCAGCTCCATGTCCACCTCCATTCAGTGTCCCACCACTCCTCTTACACAYAGTATCTAAACACTTTTGTCTGGGGCATCTAAAATTGTCTTTTTTTTTTTCTTTTTTAGGGAGACTTCTTTAATGTTTAGCTGTCCTCTTTATCCAAGTGAGTATTTAGAAGAAATGCATTCAAAAACCTGTTGCTTCATGTGTCATATTGATTATACCTGGTTTGGTTCTTACTGCTTTGGACAGTTAAATGGAAGCAGTTCTTGCCTTCTACTAGTCTTTACCTCCTTTCTTTGTCCAGACAGTGCTGGGCCAGGTTTGTAGTAATTGGGAGAAGAAAATTCTCCAGCTCTGGCATATTTAGCCTGATTTTTTTTTTCAATATCATCCTTTCTTTCCATTAGAGCTGCTAATGACAGCAAGCCTGTAACATACAATTGCTGCTCGAGGTGAGATTTTTGGGTCATTGTACAGCTCCTTGAAGATGTGGAGCCTATTTAGAAATGCTCTTTTTCTCCCCTGTGTAGGTCTTTTGCATTCATTGAGCATTCAGTGGGACATGCTCTGTGGAAAGTGGTATGGCATGGAAGCCATGGAGACTCCTGGTTTTCCARGTTTTTGTTGGTTGTGGCTACCACCTAAACAACACCTGGGGCTGCTCTCTGGAAGCCTCAAAATTTGAAGTGTAGCTTACACTGAAGATAATCCATTTGATTTCAGGGAGGATTCTGTCACCATCACGGGCTGCTCAGCATGTTTGTGTCTGCTCTTCTGCTTTTTAACCTTCCATCCTTCCATTTAAGGAATTCCACCAATTCCTGGCAGWGTGGAGATGAGGAAACAAATGGCTTGACAGGATCATTGCCTTCATGATGACAGACAATAACTAGTAACAGAGCTCTGACCACACATTTCAACCCCAAGAACAAACCAAGACACTTCCACAGTCCCCAAGTAAAATTTTATCAAGCCTTTTGTACAATTATCCTTCTTTTCCATGACATCACCTGCAAGCAGAATCACAGTTCTTGTACGCTCATGAAGAATGTGACCCATGCTTAATAATCTCTTAAAGATTTGTTTTTACAGGCAATCAGGTGGGAGTGGAGCATCACTTTCCCAGCAGCAGATTTTTAAAAAGCACACTCTTATTTTTAGTCTATTTTTCACCTTAGAAAGTAGGCCTCAAATACTTGTGAAAATGTGGATACGAACAAGAATTTAGGCTGCTCTCTTTCATGAGAGGAAGAGATGCTTAAGCCTAATAATCACAGTTATGGAAATTTATTTTTTTAAAATCACAGTTATGGAAATTTATTTTTTTAAACAAAAAAAAAAAAAAGAAAATCAATGAACACAAACATCCATACCCTGTTACTAATCCTACACTTAATCTGACTAAGCGCTGTTGATTTTGCATGTGAGAGAAGATGTGTCTTTGACAGGGAGTTTGAGAAAGTGACAATTTAACTGGCAATTCCCCTGTTGCTTCTGAGATCAAAGGCACACCAAAGCTGCTAACCTGGAATATGAAGTGTGCTAAGAAAGTGTGAAAAGAAGCAACAGATACCTCAGGAAAACAGCTACTTTACAGTATTGCTGCAAGAACTAAATTTGTTCACTTGTTTTTGGCATTGCTCCCTGTATCTGACTCAATGATACTTTCCTAGCTGCCCTTATGATTTTTTTTTTTTGCTCCTAAGAACCAATTTGGATAATAATGGCCCTGTAAAGCGTGTTTTGCACGCCTGGTATTTGTCATAGCACCTCCAGCTCTCCCATACACCATGGCTCAGTCATTCTGCTTTGTCAGAGTAGATGGGCCTCAAAAGAAAGTGSAGGTGCAATATCCTCCCAACCTGCATTTGCTGATGAAAAGCTGGACCAGATCCCTGGAAATGTAGCCCCAGTGTGCCTCATGTCCCACTGCTGTGGTTGGAACAGTGTTATGGACCTGCATGGAGCTGATGGTCCCTCCTTTAACTGAGCRCTCTGAATTTTCTCTCTGCTGTAGAAGAAATATTTGCCCTTGGCTGGCAAGGTGGGCCCGTAGAAAGAGCAAGTGAGTCTGTTATCTGTATATAAATGTTTCTTCTTTCCCAAAGCATTTGTCTGGTTAGGTTTCACTGTGTTATTCATCAAGCCTTGGTGAGCTGCCTGCATGCAGAGTCAGTCAGGGGTTTCCAGAACTGTGCCTCTACCTTGATAATCCAGGACCCACAGATATTACCTCAGACTAAGGGCAGGCTTGAACCTTTTTTAGGGCTTTGGAGCGAGTTTTGTTCCAGCCAGCAAAAGCAGGGCAGCCTTTTCTGCAGAGGARCTGTGCTCCACTCTTTGCCTGGGATGCAGTGTGTTTGGAGAGAATTCAGGCCTTCCCTGACAAACAAATGGTACAGAAGAAAATGAATGTGATGGGAAGAGAAGAATATTCTCTCTTCTGTGGACAACTTAAAATTTTTATTGTGTTTTTCCCAAAGAAAAAAACCAGCCTTACTCTGCAATGAATCAATGAAGATTCAGTCATACGAGCAAATGAACTTTGAATTGTGCAATTGAGTCTTTCAAACTGCACTATCAGGAACTATATTTTCTGCATCTCTTTAAAAGTCCAATTTGTTCCTAAGACACAAATAGTTTAAATCGTCAATGATTTTGTGAAAATCAATGAGAATCATGCAGACAGAACTCAGAGTATCATTTTAACCATAAATTGTGCACCTGATGAAACCTATCCCATGGTCACAATAGAGGACCACAGAAGTACAGTATCCTTGTTGCTTTTATTTCCTTTCCATGTTCTACCTGCAGTGTTGGTGATCAGGAGGGAAAYATCAGTTACAAACCTCTTGGCTCTGGAAAACAGGCAACATTCTCAATGATGCATTTGAAAAAGTGCTTTTAGATAAATTGTATACAGCGTATAATTCAGCATATAATTTATCTTTCAAGTATTCTGTCAATTTTTCCATTGAGAAAACTCCTCAGGTTTTTCCAAAGCTGATGTTCTCTCTGGTGAGCTCTGCTCTTTTCCCAGCAGTGCCTCATAATGCTTCTTGCAGCTCTAAGAAGGTGATTAATCAGTTTAACCTGACACATCTTAAGTCTTGAAACTGCTAACCTCACAAAAATTCCAGCAGACTCCCAACAATATTTTGATATAATCTTAGTAATATGGAGCCTGATCCTCCAGTTCTTGCAGGTTTCTGGCAGTTCTGCTTTAGCTGGTGGAATGCACGGTATGTGCATGTACCTGTGCAAGGCTATCAAAACAAAAACTGGTTCCCAAACTTGTCCATAAATTCATTTTCAGAATGGAGGAAAGAAGAAAGGACGGGGGGGAGATATCCTTATTGCTTTAGTGCTGAAGAGGATCAGAGGATTAAACCCCATGATTCTTTCTTTCTGATGAACTCCTTCATAAAAATTCCTGTATCAGCATTTTCCTTTCTTGTTGCTCTGGGTTTTGGTGGGAAGGTGGTAACTTGCTGCTGAATTTACATGAGGGATGTCCTCTTRGATCAAATGGGAAGCTTTTACCTGAAGCATGGTGTGTGTCTGTGATGGCAGCAGCTTGGAGCAGAAAATTCTTGATGGATTCTTCCGAGAGCAGGAGGCGTGGGCAGGGATGGAGAGACAGTGATGGGCTTGGTTCAGAGACACACAGAGCTGTGCTCATTCTGAGCCAGAAAGAAAATCAGCAAGAGGAGCAAAAAAACCACACAGAGATGTAAATGAAAGCATATAAAATAAAAAAAAAAAATTAAAAAAAGAAGTGAAGCAAGACCTTGCAGTAGAAATTTTCTCCAAAATCTGTCACTGCTTTTCATGCTGGAACAAAAAAAAAAAAAAAAAGGGAATGGAGCCTTTCAAGTATCTTCTTGGCGAGTCCTGTTGATAGCATTGACAGTTTTTGTCTCCAAGGAGGTCCAGAAAATATAGAGGGAGACATGTCCATAATGAAGTTTCACAATAGATCACTGATATAGGAAGCAGCACTGGCAAAAGTACATCTCACACATGTCTACATGAGGTAGAAACCAAGGCCAGCTTCTTCCTTAAAGCTTTTTGGATCCTACCCACATATTTCTCATTTTTGCATAAAACCTGCTGAACTGTTGCTGTGGCCAGTTTCTTCTTCATTTGAGTCATCCCCTTTCAATATACAAACCAGATGGTGGCTGTTCTTCATGAAAAGAGCTATTGTTGCATCCTTTTTCTTTGTGTGTGTCTGTGTTAGTAAATGTGATTTAAATGACTTGGAACAAAATATTGACAATTTTTTTTTGGAAAAGTTTGCATCTCTCAATTTTCTGCTGTCATCAAAATCAAGAAATTACTTACTATTTCAATTTGCCAAAGCCTTGGGATTTTCCTGCGTAATAKTATTATCTTGTAAGTTCTAAAAACYTGTTTTGAAGTTTTCTGGTGTTTTTTTTCAATGACAAAATGCAGAGAGAAATAAAATATTTTCTTTGCTTGTTTGTTTTAAAATCATTATTTTCAAGCTGTTTGAAGTTAAATCAGCTTTAAATACTTTTGTAGAAAACCCTTTTCCTTTTCAATCAGCCCCAGTGTACTTCAATGCACAGGGCAGAAGACACAGACACTCAAGTTATAGAGTTAGGGTGAGTTGAACTCACATGGTATGGTTGCAACTTTGCCACACTAAATTTAATTTTTTTAGTGTTTTACTTGGATGCCTGAAAAGTCTTACAAAACATCCCCTTAGTGCTGCTGAAGAGAGCTGGGAATGAATTACAACTGTTGGAGGGCCTCCATCACTGTAAGGTCTTRTAAAAAGGATTTAATGAACCTTTGACAGGAA
The DNA here is from genome assembly GCA_014549065.1 of Cardinalis cardinalis. Taxonomy (NCBI): domain Eukaryota; kingdom Metazoa; phylum Chordata; class Aves; order Passeriformes; family Cardinalidae; genus Cardinalis; species Cardinalis cardinalis. Next base: position 129,366 of record JACDOX010000435.1, on the reverse strand, counting down.
TACGTTTGGTTTTCCTGACCCAGTTTTAGAGTAGTGGAACAGGATAGATAATAGCTTTGCATCCTTTTCTCCAAAAATKATGACCTTTCTGAACATTTGTAGAACTCAGTAGGCTCCAATAATTCTGGAGTTGCAGATCTCCTAAAGCTCAGTGCAAAACACATTTTAGAAAACCAATCCACCCTGATATCAGGGCTGCTCTGGTGGGCAAATTATCTTATCAGGAAAAGGGCATTGATGTTTTGATTTCTGTGGGTTGGAACTCTGCTCTTTAGCGGACAATTTTGACCAAGAGAAGGTTTTGTCCTTGTGGTGGGGCAGCAGCATCTTGTCTTGTCTCCCATTTCCTTGTGCATATCCAATGGAGGTTTGATTTATATTGATTTATTTGATTTATATTGATTTATATTGATTTATATTTTAATTGTAGACCAATTTACCAAACAGTAATTTTTGAGTTTTTTGAAATTACAGAGAAATTACTTAGAAAAACTTGTCTTTGGAAAGTATCCAATGCTTTGATGTAATCTTGAAATAATCCCTGAAATTTATTATAATCAAACCTTAGTCAAACACAGGCTATACTGCATTCTCCAACTAACAAGCTGCTTTTTCTGAATTTAAATATCAAAATAAAAACAATAGGTGAGATTTTCCATTATGCAATGAATCCTGACGTTTGTCAAAACCTATCACACTGAGTCCTTCTAGCTCTTGAAACAAAATTATGAGGGGCTTTTTCATTACATATTTTTGATATGCTGACCTGTTTTTTTGTTTTGGTTTCGTTGTTTTTTTTTTTAACTTTGATTATTAAAATTTTACAGTAATACATCACTGTTCTGGACAGAATAAGGATATAAGCTGAAGTGTCTCCATTTCTAGATTTCTACCCATGCTCCAACTTTGTGTGGAAACCCACTTACAGAACCAAGGAAAACAAATTGACAAGGGAACACAAACTTCTTCCTTGGCTACTGGGAGAGGGAGAAAATTATTCTAAAATCTGTTTACCTAGAGGAAGGCTTTAGCAGTTTGTGTATGCATGTGCATGGCAGAGCAACGCTGCTTCAGGACTTACCTTGAGCAGCCATGTCCGCTGCAGACTGAAATATTTTGGTGTAGCTGACAGAATCAAGCAGTGCATAAGGGGTTCTTGGAGAAGTGTAATCACCATTTTCATGCAGAGGAGCAGCAGGCATGGCATTGACATCAAAAACTTTCTGGAATTGTTTTTTCAACTAGCGCAGAAAACGACTAGTTAGGCTGAAAACCACTGAAAGTGTGTTTTGGTTCGAGAATGATGGGGTTTAATGCTTTTAAAATGTACTTAAGCCAAATTCTAAGGTAGGCAGTTTGCTCCTCTAGGTGCATGCAGGGTATTTCTCAGCAGATCTTTTTTGAAAGGTAGAAACACTTAAATAGGTGCAGTTCAACCTTTCTGTAATTACAGTAATTTTTGGTTATTCATGTCCTGATCTATAATTTGGGGGGATTCAAAGACCAGCCATGTTTAGTAGTCACCATGTCTAATGTGTTCAGCTCTGCAGCTCTGAGCCAAGAATGAGTGGTATGTGCATACCAGAGCAAATGGAAGAAAAGGTCTGTGAGCATTCATTGAAATTCAGAAGTCAGTTTTAATTCAATGATGCTCATGGAATGTTCCCATTCACTTCCTACAATCAGATTTTGAGCACTTGTGCAAGAAATCAACCAGGCCACAATTCTGCCCTGGGTTTTCTTTGCAAGTTAATTTTAAATTGAATATTTAAAGCACGGATTTATGGGGAAAAAATTGAAAGCATGAAACACTAATAATATTTCCAAGCTGGGTTTAGTTGGCTAGATGACATCATTATGCTCTGCCAGCTCCCTCTTGGGTGCTTTTCATGCGTGACCAAGTGTCTGCAGATCAAACCTTATAGACAAACCCAGCTACTACATTTTTTTACTGATTTCATGCAAAAACCCAGTTTGGAGTAATACAGTCTTGGGGCGGTTCACCATAAATGTGATAAAGAAAATAGATAGCTTTAAAGTTAAAGAAATCAGGAAGCAAGAGAGCATATTTCATCTTATTGGATCCTAAATTTTCTTCCCTCTCTGGTTTGATTCAGGAGAAATGATCTTGCCATCAGTGGAGCTTCATTGGACTGGATTTTTTTTTTTAAACTGCTACCCCAGAAGAGAGAGGATTTTGCATTTACCATTAAGAAGCAGGTAAGTGAGGAAATGCTGAACCTCACCTGAGTTCTCCACCATCCTTAAGTCACAGTATTCCCTGAGTTACAAATACCCATATAGACCCCATGCCACAGAATTTTAGGCTGGTTTGGGTTGGAAGGGACCTTAAAGCCCATCCAGTGCCACCCCCTGCCATGGGGACACCTTCTGCCATCCCAGGCTGCTCCAAGCCCCATCCAGCCTGGCCTTGGACACCTCCAGAGATGGGGCAGCCACAGTGAAGGATGAAAGGAGCTTGGTGCGTGTGATATAGGTGGCAAATGTTCTCTTTGGGAGAGGAAAAAAAAATGCTCTGTTAAAGAAAAGAAATATATAATTTCATAAGGGGCTGGGAAGAAATTAATTTTTCGAGGTGTTCGTTTAAAGTCTGAAAGTTTTCGACAGGTAAAGGGCTTAGCAGCTCCATGAAATAGTGTGATCTTTTGGTTATGTTGTTACTGTCCGTGTCAGTCTACTTATATATATGCCCAGGGTTAAGATCAATGCCATTTTTCAAAAACTTTATTTAATTCCTGGATTGCAATTCAAGTAAAAATCAAAGATTCCTAAGAACATCTTGTGACTTGTAAAAGTTTCTCTTCTTGATGTTAGAAATGCTGTTGAAGATCTCTTGTCCTTTATCTTATGATCAGTGCTACCCAGTGTGATCTGGATTACTCAATTCTTACTGAAAAGTCTTTGGTAAAGACATTTCTGGGTTTTAAAAAAAATTTTACAATTATGCATGAAATTTCAGATGCCTTATTTAATACAGTTCTCCTAAGATCTGCTARTGAAATGTAAAAGATAGAGAAATAGAAGTATTTGCTTTTAAAAAAACATAAATGAGATTTAATTAATGAGACTGCATTCACTGCAAAGAAGAAAATCACTGTAAGAGCAATGTCATGGACCAGCACATGAGAATTTTTATCTACTACAGTTTTCAGTTGTGTTCCTCAAGTAATGATAATTTTTACTCCTGAGAGTCCTAATAACATGCTGAGAGAGAGGTGTGAGATTTCTGTGACTTTGTGACTGTGGGGTCAGGATCTCTCACCCGTGGGTAGGAAAAGTGAATGTGTGTGCACATTCCTGTTGTGCTCCCTGAATAATGGTCAAATTCTGCCTACTGGAATGGCACCAGCTGGCTTTGATATTTTTCTTTTTTTTAATATTTTTTTACAAACGAATTAAAGCGAATTGTACAGTGCCCTTCTCTGTTAGAGGAGCTATTTCCACATTTTAGATTGGATGTGAAACGAAATCTGGAGTTAGCGCGCACTAAAAAATTCCTTCCACTGGAAAAACCTGGGGGAGATCCCTGATGATGACTGCAAAAAAAGGTTTCACTGAAAACACTGGACACTTCTACTCAGCTGTCATCTCAGTTTTTTCCTGAGTTAGAACAGTGACTTCATTATGGCTTTCGTATGGCACACACATGGAGGACCCTCCAGGCCCTACAGAGGCCTTGTTGTAGTATGGAGAAACAGTGGCAAATGTACAACAGCAGCTTCAGAGGGGGATCCAAACCATAGTTTTACATTAATCCATGACAATTGAACTAATGGAGTCATCCAGACTGGACAGGTTACAGGAGACAGGGCTGGAAAGCCAAGGGCTGTGTTTTTAGGACGTGCAGATGTGTTTAAGGCACAGGCCTGCAACACTCAGGAGCATGTGCAAGCCAAATTGTGCCTCCAAGATTCCCCAGTGCCTGTGCCMGCCTGTCCAGGGATAATTTGTCATCTGCACCACACACAACAACCCACCAGTTTATTTGGACAGCTCTTTGGCCAAATTCTGGGCTTGATTCGGGCCCTGCAACCTGTGACCTTAGTGCTGCTGAATGGGTGTAAGGGAGCAGACAATTTATTTTTGTGTTGCTTTTTAAATCATGGATGTGTTGAAATCCCAGGGAAAGCTGGAGCTACTCACCATGTTTCACAAAACACATCCCAATAAAGTTTTGAAATTGTAGTTTTACCCTATTAGGCTTCCTGATGGAATTGTGAGAACTCCAGGTGAAGGAAGACTTCTAAAAAGCAACATTCCTCCTCTGCTGTCCTTTTAGTTTGGTGATTTCATTCTGAATTAATGAGTGATGCAAAAATTAAGCAGCTCTGCTGTGTTTTATGGAAATGAAGAATCTCTACCATGTAAATTATACTCTAGGAGAAGTGGGCCTCAATTTCTCCACACTCTTGTGTGCTATTCCAATACATATTGCTGTAGACCACTGTCTATAAAATGTGACCCCAAGAGCAAGTGCAGCCTTCTCGCGCTCATGATCCAGTAGTTCCTTTGCAGCAAAGGAACCTTCTACATCTAAAAAATATGGTTAAAAATTTTTGGTTCTGTCAGGTGGAGATGCACCTGCGGTTCTCCTGCAGGATTTATTCTGTATTTCACTGTTAGCTCCTTCACCAGCACAACTCCTTTGTGCTTACCTAATCATGACAGTTGTCTCTACAGATCTTTATTWTTTTTTCCTAATTTTCAATAGTTTAAGTGCAGTTATGTGTATATTTGTCAAGGAGAATATGTTTTCAAAACATAATACACCCTTGGAATCTTTTGGAATGTTCACACATAGGAATCTGCTAATGTTGACACAGGCCTTTCTGACACTTTTTTTTTCCTGCCTCTGCTGCTTCTGATTTCCAGCAATGCCTCAGAAAAAAAATCCCTGAGCCAGCAGTTCCCTTCTGCTCCCCGCACCTCTACTCTTTAACCTACAGTAGTTTGGGATAGGAAGTTGGAGTGAACAGAGCAACACACAGACACAAAAAAATCCCCCCAAAATGGAAAATTAAGTATCCAAGAGCTTGAGTTTTGGTGTCTGGGAGAAGGCATTTCAAAATGGACCATGTTGCACAGCTGACTTATGGATGGAGAAGCTGCAGGGTAAAGAGGGACACAGGGACAGAGAGGAGGAGTGGAGATTTGAGTTTCCTTCAAAAAAGGTTTGTTTGGAAGTTAAAATGAGCATTTTTTGAATACCCCGTGCTGATGTCAGTGCAATCCCCAGGCAGGCTCTGTGCCAAAGATTTGGAATTTCCTGGGGAAAAAAATTGCTGTGTCAAAAGAAAATGTCTGAGCAGCTCTAGAGCTTAGTCAGTGTAACATCACCACACATGGGACCACTCACAGCACACCACAGAGCCACACACCTCACTGTGCCATTTCACTGCCTGGAATTTAAGATCTCTTAACAACCAAAGGAAGATGGTTGGTGTGTTTGCCCATATTATTTCAAGTCATAAAGCTGACAGGGAAAGAATTCCTCTTTTGCAATTAGTCGTTCCCTTGGGAGGGACCATCTGCAATGTTCCCATGAACCACTCCGAATCCTGCACAAAGAAATAGGTTAGAAAGCTGATAAGCAAGAGCATTTAGGCTGAGGGACCTTGCACACAGGGTTTTCTGCAAGGCTTCAAGGACTTATCCGTGGCTCTCATTCACACAGGTGTTATCTACCAAGCCTGTTATAAGGCCTGAACTAGGTCCGAGGATAAAAATCTGATAAAATAACAATGGTTCTTTTAACATGGTCTTGTAACTCTGCATAATTAGGTGGGAATTACAGGATTATTTTCTACCCACAAAACACCTCCCATGGTATATTGCTGTTATGGCCATGATGACGTTCTTGCAAACAGAAAAAAAAATTCTGCTTCAAAAAAAGTTCTGCTTCTGTCTCTCTCATTTTGATATATGTTGTGCTGTTTTACTAATTTATATATGTGCATGGTAATTATCTTTCACCCTTGACAGAAAAATATTTTCTTTCTTCCACGGTGTACAGTTTGGACTGCTTCCTGTGTCCAGAGAGAGGCTCATGCTTGATAAATTCCCTGCTTGTATTTGTAYATAAAAGAGTGTAAATTTCCCTTTTCCGCCCTCTCCTCTCCCTGTGCCAGCAGGTAGGTTGTGGTGGTTTAGGTTTTCTGACTGTCCTGGGTTGTTGAGTGATTCACAGAGCAGCCTGGAGCAGCTATTCCTGTGAAATCCTCTGATTTAGCAGTAAGCCCTGGGCTGGGATTTATGAGCTCCATGGTGCCTCGCCAGCTTCATCCTGGGCTGGTTCAGAAGCAAGCTCACAAGCCTGGCTGTGCCCTTGGGTACACACAGAGGTTCAGAGGGATTCAGAGGCCTGTGGGTGTCATCTGCTGCACTGGTGCTGCTCTTGAGCTGTCATCACASAATCACWGACTGGTTTGGGCTGGAAGGGACCTTAAAGATTCAAAATTCCACCCCAGCCATGTCAGGGACACCTTCCACTGTCCCAGGCTGCTCCCAGCCCCAGTGTCCAGCCTGRCCTTGGGCACTGCCAGGGATCCAGAGGCAGCCCCAGCTGCTCCTGGAATTCTATTCCAGGGCTTGCCCACCCTGCCAGGGAACAATTCCCAATTCCCAACATCCCAGCCAGCCMTGTCCTCTGGCACTGGGAGCCRTTCCCTGGCTGCTGTCCYTCCAGCCCTTGTCAGCACTCTCCCCTCACGTTTCTCATAGCTCCCTCATGCCCTGCAAGGCCACACTGAGCTCAGATTCTCCTCTCCTGGCTGAACATTCCCAATTCTCCCAGCCTTTGCTGCCAGCAGAGCTGCTCCATCCCTCTGCCCATCCTGGAGCCTYCTCTGGGCTCTCTTAGGAGCTCCAGCTCCTCCCTGTGCTGTCCCAGGTGGGGTCTCACCTGAGCAGGGCAGAATCCCCTCCTCCCCTGCTGGTCACCCTGCTTTGGATGCAGCCCAGCACAGGGTTGGGTTTCTGGGCATCCAGCACACACAAAAAGTGACCTGTGTGCATCATCCTTGAGCAGAAATGTGCTACTTGGTCAAGCCACAATTTTTTTTTTTTTGGTGTTATTTGGGATTTACATGAGTCGYTGAGAACAGGGAGCAAATTGTGGCAAACCTAGATGAAAGTGTCAGGTTTTCCTCATCATCAGTGATACTTCCTAGCTGGTGTGTAAAGAAGGTCTTTGCAGGAAAACTGTTCTCAGCTTGGCTTTTTTTAATTGGAAATAAGGCTTTCCCCAAAGCCATTGTCAGCAAGCTCTACCCAGGCACACTTTCCCTCTTCTTTGTTTTGCATTATGATCCAATGCTAGTCTATTTTAAATAGTGAAATATTTCTGTGTTTTTGTTTGTTTGTTTGTTTTTGTTTGTTTGTGGTTTTTTGTTTGTTTGTTTTTTGGTTTTTGTTTGTTTTGTCATAAGCCCACATATTCTACTTCTTTGGTGAGTATAACACTATCAATCTAATCATCATTAAAAGATTAACAATCTTACTTTTGGAAGTGACTTTCACATTCAATAAAGAATAAAAATCAAATACATCAAATTCAGGCAGATAACCACCGAAGAATATTATGGAATAAGTGGGTTGGGTTTAGCAAAGTTGTGAACAACAAGATTTAATAACAAAAGTTTGATGGCCTTGGGTTCCACTAATTGCATCTATTGCCTGTCCACGCACATGCTGTGGAATGGATATATTGGAATGCTATAGAATGATACTATATAAAAATGCACTACTTGCACACATGTTAAAAGACATAATAATTTCAAGTATTTGCTTTATCAGCACTTTCCAGTTGTGAAGCACCATTTGCAGCAGTCTGGTCTTCCCAGGGACCATCTTTCAGGAAATAATCTGGTAATCTGGTACAAATAACATTATGTTCCTGTGCCAAAACATCCCTCGTGCACAAGGATATTTGCATTTTGCAAAGAAATAATGGGGACTCAAGTCTGATTTTCCTTCTTCAGAACTCTTATTGCTCTCTCCTGCTGCTGTGACTGCTTTGGACTGACTCCAAACCACTGACTCTTCTTTCAAACRTACTGTTAATATGCTATTATGTTAAACAGGCTGATAGAGTAAAATGGAAATGAACATGTGCAAAAGTCATTTAGGTCAAATGAAGTAACATGCTTTCAAAATATTAGCCAAAAATTTTTAGCATAAAACTTTGATGAGGCTGAAAAACCCTCTATTGAGCGGGAACGTGGAATTAGCCCTTGTACAGACCATGTTTAGAACCTTATGATACTGTTTAATTCTACTGTTCCCCAAGGGCTACTTATAACCAAATTAAAGGGCGTCTTGTGCATGTTCTGGACACTGATTATGGGACCACAGACTGAAGCTGAAGACAGCTCTACAGCCACTAAGTATGCAAGTAGAGACACCCCTTAATTCAACTATATGTACCCTCAGGGATCTTGGTAATTATAATAAGAAGACATTTTGCAATTTATCCGAGGCCAGACTTAGTGCTGGTGTGGTTTTTCCTAGTGGTTTGGGGTTTTTTTAATTATTTTCCCCTGGTTGTTTCTTTTGTTTATTGTTTGTCTGGGTGGTTTTTTTGGGCATTTTTTAAAWTTTTTTTTTTTGTGCATGGACTTGTGAAGAAGGTATTTTTTCAGCCTCAGAAGATTCAGCAACCCACCTGTGTCTCCTTTTCCTTGAGATACTCACAGGATGGTGGCTGCCCTGCAGAAATGCCTTGGAATGCACGAGTGATGCACTTGAGAGCGTTCACCAGCTTGGGTCTTGGTTCTGYCTGGTTTAAAGGAACACATTCCTGGGAGTGCAGCCCTGTCATTTAGAGTCTGCTCCAGGTTGTCAGTGAGTCTCTGCCAGCCTGGAGATCTTGGAATGCAGTGGCTGAAATGGCACTGGAGTCACCTGAATGGTGCGAGAGGTGGCAAGCGCCACAGAGTGGAGCTGGAGTAGGGGAAGGAGGYCTCTGCCCTTATTTCTCCACTTCCCCTCAACAGATTATGTGGTTTGTGAGAATAAACCAGTGCAACTCAGCTCCTTGGACTTTGGCAGATGTCTGCCAGTGAGCACCATCTGAAGATTTGACTTGGTCAGTAAATTGGGTTTTTTGAAACAGATATGTGCATTTTAGTGCAGAGCCTGGTCAGACATCTCCCTGATGTGAGGCAGCAGATGTTCCTTTGGATGATCATCAATACCTCCAGGACCAGAGGCACAGTCATGCATTTCCAATGGTTACGTCTGGTGGGCTGTTGTGTAAACCACTGCACTCTCTTTTTATTGTCAGTGAAGGGCAGACACTGGTGTATATTAACAGTGCCCAGCTGAAGCAGAGTGCAACTAACACACTTTGCACACCATGACACAGTTTTCACTGGTTTCAGACCCCTTTTTTTTTTTTAGGTCAACATTACATAGAGTGAGCTAAAAATTATTTTCTTCCTATTCTCCAGGCTGGTCTAGCAGCAGTGGAAATTCCCATCGGACTGTTACCTGCCACAGTGGTTTATGCAGCTGAGGATCTGGTCCTGCTGGGTTTGGTCTCAGCTGTAGGGCTGGTACCAGCAGAGCTTCGGCCTCTTTGTGTATCTCCAGCCAGGGGTCTGTGTACAAATCACAAACAGGACAGGACTGCTGAGGAACRYGCCTTGAGCTGTTTGTTTTCCAGCATCACTCTCATTACGTGGTTATGACAATGGGAAGATGCCAGCAGCTCACATCCCTTGCAGCAGACACAGAACTTAATGTTATAACTTACTTTAAAAGTTTTTTGACCGGTCACACAAAGCAAAAGCACATTGAGAGTACTTCTATCCAACCACTATAAGCACACGTACCTTTTCTTAAAGCAATGCTTGCTTATTCTGAATACAATACCTGCTTGTAAGCCTTAAAACACAAGGCACAGAGCTCCATTATTAAGCTTAGAAATTCCTAATATCTTACTAGATAAACTTTTCTGCACTTAGGGAGCTATTCTAGACAAGTGTTAATGCACAAACCATTGTTCTATTTGTCCTTCCTTTTCTATTTCTTTCATATTTTTTCTGCTGACCTATCTCATGGCTACTGCTTAGCTCTAATCACAGTTCTGCTGTCTCTGAGGCCTGCCTTCTGCAGCTTTCCCAAAACCCTCTGATTTTAAGGATTCCCGCAATTGTGCTGTCTCATCTTCCTTGAAACACCCTTGCAGTGCCCGGGGCAGAGAAATTGGGATGAATACATGGATGTAACAATTATGTGCTCTCTACAAAAGGGTGACATTGCAGAGTACATCTCACGCACACCTTGRTGGGAGCCAACCACATAATGCACCTGTTTGGCCACCAGGTCCAGGAGCCCTTGATTTCTTGCATCTCTTAATGACATTATGAGGCATTAAGGATGGAAGTGCAAAGATAGATCTAAGTGGGTGATAAGTTGTGAGTGTCCCTGAGACTTTTCTTCTGCCACCTTTGAATTCAGGCGTGATTATGCAAGCAGTGAGGTGCTACTCAACCCAAATTGAACTGGGAGACCATGTGTTGAGAGCTGTGAAAAAGTCTGGATTACTTGTTGTATTGTGGAAGCCGGTGCCTAAGAGGTTCAGCAGCCTGCAAYGCTCTGCAGCAAGTAGCAGAAATTAAGGCAATAATATAAGCAAGAAAGCTGCTTACTGTCACTGCAAACTTAAAAAGAAGTTTTTAAACAACTTTCTCTGCTCTAGTTCTCCCTAGACTTGTGCAACATGTTGCCTACAAGGAAAAAGTGTTTTCCTGGAAGTAATGTTTGGAGGAACAATAGTCTCTCAGTGCTGTCAGAGTTAATGACAACCCCCAAGAGTGGGACAAAGGAAATTCTTGAGAGGGGAAAATCCATGGAGAATGACCAGAAAACAAACAATTCAAAAGAATTCAGAAAATATCATGTGTTTGTATAAACCAAAAGCAACCCTTAACCCCCGTTGAGAAGTTTTCCGTTTATCTGCTGAAGGTGAAGCAGGTAGGAAACATAAACAGAAGTAGGTTGGTTGCTCTAGTTCATGAGCTGCTCCTCCTCATCTGTGCCTGCAGTGAAATCCAACTTGGGAATGCTGCTGAGGGACACAAAGCAAGCTTTGTGAAGGACCTGGGAAGGTGGAATGTGAGAAGTGGTGTCACATGCTTTCCTTGCTCTTCCACCTTGCCTTAGGCAACTGGAGCTGTTTCCTCTCATGGACACAGTACTGGCTCAGGGGGATTTGCAGTCTAATCTAGCACGTCTGTTCTTACACTGCCAAAAAAACCTAAGAGAGCAACTTAAACATCTTGTCTTTTGAGTGGAACAAATCAAGAGTTTTTTAAGGGAAAAAAAAAAAAGTGGACGGAAAGCTTCAGAGCTGTAGCTGGAGAAATGAAAAGGCCAACATGAAGAGCAGGTCCCACCAAAATGCTTTGCAAGCCCTCAGGCAGATCATGGCTTTTTCTGGCATTTAGTCCAAAAATGCATTCCACCCACCAGGAGTTTATTGTGCCATGTGTTCCTCTTGGCATGTCTCTCCTCCTCTGAATAAAATTAACTTCTGTAACTGGCAACTGATAAATTCTTGTGAGCACTCCAGGCCTCCTTTCTGTAAAGCCCGCCTGGAAAAACATCAGGTTGCCATCTTCAAACCCATAGATTTCCTGCTTGCTACTGCTAACCAAAGCAGACCTTTTCCTCTYTTTTTCAGCCCCCATCTTAACTCCCTGCTGATCACAGGCATCCTTCCTCTCAGGGATGTGCAGCTTGATCAAATACATGGCATATGGAAGATGCATTGGGTGCATGGTCTTCTAGTAAAAACAAGCCAAGGCTCATGCCAAATGAGCATCTTACAACACTTCTGAAAGGGCCTTTATATATTCAGGAGGATGAAAATAATATCCAACMCAACCATTAGGGCTCCCCTGCAACGGTGGTGTGATTCCTTGGCAAGAAAGCAGAATGTGTTTCTTTGTGCCATTATCATTCTTAAGAAAAAGAAAAAGAAGTTCCCAGTCCTTCTGGAAGGTTCTCTGCAAAGCCTGCTGACAAAGAAGTGTCTTCCAATGATATTTCATGGTCTGGTTATCATGTAGACAATGAAGAAGCAAGGTTTAGCATTTCAAATTCAGTGATTTTGGAATTGGAGACAGGACTGTCCCTGATTCCAACAAAAAGAGAAAAGTCTGTTTCTAGTCCTAGTGATTGCAAAAATTCAAAAATTTGACCTCTTCAGGCCTTCCCACCAGAAAGCAAATGAAAAATGAAAAAATGTGCTTGAAATTATTCAGGCCTTCKGGTGGGCTCGCTCATGAATTTTGGATACCTTGAAGATGATGACATATTTTAGTTTTCTAGTTCCCCACTGAGTAAGCATAGCTCAGCTCAGTTGCAGGCTGATTACTTGGCAGTTTTCATAGTGCTCAGTTTGGCAACCAGTGAGGGGTTAGAGACGAGTCACAACTGATAAAACAGGATTTTCTCTGTCAGGATGGCAATTACTTTGGCAGGATTTGTCTCACAGTGGACTGTGCTAAGCTGAACCAGGTTTCTCCTGGTGTGGACTAGGAGACATTTACCTTAGCTCAGCAGATGGGAAGCCACGTGCTGAAGGTGGCAGGTTGAGGGCAGACCAGCACTTCTGGGGAAAATATGTCTTGTGTGAGG
>JACDOX010000435.1:89723-105150 GCA_014549065.1 Cardinalis cardinalis | reverse complement strand
TCTTTATTTTTATCTGTCTTTCTCTCCTCTTCTCTCTCCCCCTACTCCTTCCTTTTCCAATGAAATCTGAGACACAAAAGTGCTCCTGTTGTGTCAGAAGTCAGAGCTTTCAGGATAGCTCTCTACACACGGCCAGAAAGACAATAAATTTGTTGAGCTGACAGCAGAGTAACGGTGCAAAGACAGATCAGGTTTTTGTACCTTAACAAATCCTGCAGAGCCAACCAAGGCTGCTGGGACAGCGTAACATTCCTGAGGAGCTCCTCCTGATCCCTGCCCCACCTCTCAGGAGATGCTTCCAGGAATTCTGGGCTGTTCTCCTTTGTGCCTCTGCCGTGTGCGTCAGGATGTGTGATATTCAGGGCAGTGAAATAGACCATCATTTCTGAGAAACGAAATGTCTGCTGTGGCAGAATTGAGTGTTGAAGTCCCGGGCATGTAATTTTGTCTCGAGCAAAGTGATCTCTGAAATATACAAGGGTAGCACGAACTACACGACAACTAGGACTAAAAGACCTTATTTTTGAATTGGAAAAGCTTTTCATCCAGGGGCTGCGAGGGAGGGTGAAGTTTGTAATGTGATGATTCAGGTGCAAGCAAGAAACTGGACCATCTCTAGCAAAGGTCTTAATTTGAGATATGCGAAATCTCCAGAATTAAGGTTAGGATAGCATACAAATAACAGAAAATCTTGCCTGTCAAAACTTTTGAACAAACTGTCAGCCTTTTATTTTGATGAGAATATTTCATGCATTTTTCTGATATTTAGCGAAATGATTTGCATTAAAAAATATTTCTTGATTCAAAACAAAATGTAGCTGCAGAGAAAATAGTTAACTTCTGTTGGTTTTTTTCCTCCTTCTTCCACTCTCACTTCCCCCTCCTTGACTGAGGAGATAAACAAGGAAACCAAATTATATTTATTTTAATTTCATCTGATTTGAAAGGAAGTGAATATTGTTTCCAATTGATGAGAAATACTTTTTAGCATGAATCACTTAATTGAAAAAAAACCACCCAGTGCATTAAAATATTAATATATTAGCATATTTTCAGATGTAGATTTTCCCACTGAACGTCTTTCAGCAGTCCTGCTTAGATTACAACTTTTCCAGTGCCTTCAGAATTTTGGGAAGTCTTGGGGGGACAGCTGCTCACACTGGCCAATTCCAAGTCAAAAATTCAGAAGTCAAGCCTGAGATGTCCAAGCCTATAATCTCCCATGGCCCAGCTGAAAAAAGAACTTATGCTGAGAGTTTGGCTGCTTGCTGCGTTGGGGTATAATTGATAAAGCCTGAAACCGAATAATGTGTAGAGGCAAAAAACTCTTCTACCTGGAAAACCCTTGACAAGGCTGCATTCAGGGCTATTGAGAATGGTAATTATCTGAAATAAATTATCTGAGGCAACAGACAAGGGCATAAACAGAGAGGCAGAGGAAAAGAARCCCTTGTGAGAAAAAAAGCCCTGAYACCCCCCCTCCCACATTTTTACCTCGCTTCAGGTCAAGTGAGACACTTCCCTCCAGCAGCACATCACGTCCTAGGAGAAAACAAGTCCTCAGCTTCTCAAGGTCACTGGTATTGTTTTGTGTCTTTGCACGGGGAGCTGGTTCCTGCAATCAGACTTCCTTGATGTCCTCCTCTCATGGAGGGAATCAAAGAGCTCCATTTGTGAAAGGCTGACAAGCCCTGGCATACTTGGGGAGACCAAACAAAGGTTAGTGTGGGTGGATATMATGAGTCATTTCTATGACTAAGACGCTGGGATAAACTACCCCTTCCTGGTAATTTAAATTTATTAAGGTCATGGGCCGTCTAATGAATCAGTGTGTCTAAATGAATCCAAGTGTGATGCTCATGATGTTAAGCACACCAAAAAGAAAGGGGAAAAAAAACAAAAACAAACAGGTGAAGGTAAAGATTTCGTTCTCTGTGATCTAATTCAGCATGAGGCCTTTATTCCTGCATGTGCTATCAAAATGTGGTTAGCTGGTAGTGCTGACGTGGTGCTTCTGTTTCCTGCTATTTCCTGTTATTGATGCTGGACTTGGACAGTCAGCACTTACTAGAAGCCACTAAAATGCCTTCTATGGTCTTTGAAAGGGCTTTTCTGGCCAGAGTCAGAATGGAGGAGATTCCTCTGTTTTCATGGTTCAGGAAAGCACGGACTTCCTAACCCCAAACTACTCCAGCTACTTCTGTCCTTATTAGCAGAATATTAATTAACAGTGAAGAATTTAGAAAGAGGCTTAACTCAGGATGCCGTGTGTTAGCTGTGGGCAACRAAAGTGGTATCTGAAAGCAAAAGACAGCTTCACACATGGAATATCAACAACTATCAAGCACTGGTGCAGAGAACACAGCTTCCATCCAGGAGGCTGCAGATCCTGGATCCTTAGCAGTGGACAGTTGTGGTCCTTAAGAGTTGRTAAGTGCTGGTAACTGATGGAGCCAGGAGAGGGGACACTTACAAAATATGTCCTGACACACCCTTTTCTGCGCTGCTGCCAAAGTCACAGCTCATTCCTGACCTCTGCCAGCCCTCCTAAAGTGACAGCTGTGGGTTCACCCCCCAACCCCATCAGGCTGCATCCAGGATTCCAAGCACATTTTGCCCCTGGCTGCCTGCCCCACTCTGCCTTGCTGACAACCAGAAGATGCTGCACCGTGCTCTCCGCTCATGTGTGGCCACCAAATGAAGCCCACAGGTCATTTGTGGAGGTGGAGGAGGCTGCCTGTGAGTGGCAGCAGAGCCTACAGAAGCAGCCCACAGCCTCCCAGTCATCAAGCAGGGAGTGGTGGGGCTGGCCTTCAGGGGAGTCACCTGAGAGCCCTTGAGTGGAAGATGAAAAACATCTTGTTCTGAGTGTCTGGCATCCAGGAGAGGAAATGAACTTGGGTTTATGACATGGGTAGCAAAACAACGGGAGGTCAGATTATGGAAATGCCTTTTAAGTGGTGTTTGTTCTCCTCCTGCAGCATTCAGAGCAGCTGAGGGATGTTTCAGTGGGAAGGACTCGGCCAAGTGGCTTGGCAGAGGTTGCTCCTCACCTACGTCCCACCAACAGCGAGGAGGAATAAGTGTTGGGTGTCAGGCTGTGGACTTCACTTTTAAAATGCAGGAAGTCTTGACTGCTCTCCAAGATCCAGCTGCAGGCTCCCAGACCTGCTGTTATTTTCAGATACGTGGGAACTATGAATGCTCTGTGGAAAAGAGCCCCATGTAAAGGACCTGAAAGGACGCAATAAAAACCCCCCCATGCAAACAGTAATGTGCTACCTAACAACCCTGTCTSTTGTGCTCATGACAACCTTTTCTTTCTTTGCACGTGTGAGGAGCACATGGGCTCACATTTATGCAGGTATGCTTTGATTAAACCCTTTATTTTTAGCCCAATAGA
Organism: Cardinalis cardinalis; assembly: GCA_014549065.1. Taxonomy (NCBI): domain Eukaryota; kingdom Metazoa; phylum Chordata; class Aves; order Passeriformes; family Cardinalidae; genus Cardinalis; species Cardinalis cardinalis. The sequence goes on along the minus strand of JACDOX010000435.1, from coordinate 101,747 downwards.
ATGGAACCCTCGTTTAAATTTCCATTTTGTTTGGTATACAGTTTTTTTTTGCTCATTGTGTACGTTATTGGGCAGAATATCTTTGTTGGTTCACTTACAATGGTAAGTGCTCTTCTCTCCAGGGTCACCACCAATGCTTTTACATTCTGATAGGTTCRGTCTTGCTGCTGGCACAGATCTCTGTGACTTCATGTCCAAAAATGCATGCCCTGTTAGGCACACTGAAAAGATGTTTCATTACTGCTAGGGAATGGAGCACACTCAACTTATCTCTTATTGAAACAAAAAGGTGGGTCTGAAGTGAATTTCTCCCCTTCTTTTGTCTACCAGCAGCTCTCTCTTTCTGTATGTGAATGTGTGTGGGTGATTATGTACACTCCTATCAGCTACTCTGGAACTGTACACTGCYCTCAGTGTATAAAATTACTGTGGAAAAACTGCTGTCCACAGAGATTTGAAGCTCAGGGATGAGAAACTGAGGCACAGAAAAGCTGGGAACCATATTTTCTCCATTTTGAGACATGTATTCCGGATGGCCAACTGAGATGAGATGTCTGAATGAGATACTCAGAGAGCTACTGCAAAGCAGTTTTTATACAATATCTTGAACCAAGCACAGCAAACAGTGAAGGAACAGGGGCTGAATTGAGCTGTCCTGTTTGCTGAGTTGATATGTATTACATTTGTGCCCACCAGTYGACAGGACAGGGCTAATCCTAGGGATCCAGCCTGAAATGGCTTTTCCCCATTTTCTGGCTTTTAATATTCTCTTACAACATCCTGAAAACTCTTCTCCTTCAGGTACCCAAACCTTCAGGTACCCAAAATATTCAGGCCTTTAAATTAGCTGCTTGTCATGGTCTGCCCTGACATGGGGTGATCCCATTGAGCAGGGCTGGAATGTCATTTGCCACCCAAATGGTCACCAGAGCTTGCAGGCTGAGGCTGGGTGGTGGCTGAATGTGGGTTAATGTCTCTTTGGTTGCAGCCTGGCTTCACAGATAAGGCAGGGCAGTGACAGAATTGCCACAATATTTTTTTAGAGGAACCTCAATTAGTAAGCACCAATTAAAACAACTCTGACAGAACTTAGGCTTCAGACTGGTTGCAGAGCAGCAGACTGAAAGCAGCTAGAAGAGAAACAAAAATGCTGTTGGGCAGCATCAAAATGTTGACCACAGGGTCCCTCCAGTGCAAAATATTCTGGGACACTAATAAAAATAAATTAATCCTTCCAGCCAACTTAAATATCCCTTGACATAAAGAATTTAGATTCACTATTTTTAAACACTGCAGGAAAAAAAATTATCACTTGTGCAATGTTGTTACAAGATTTCTCCCATAGCCCTTAACTCAGGCATATTTTATAGTGTGTATTAATACATAAGAAATCACACAGAGCAGCTCATATTTAATAAGAAAACAGGAATAGAAAATTAGAATCCGTACAGAACAAGACAGGATTGAACTTTTTCTGGGCCATTGGATGTTAAACCCTTCTATCTCCATGGGGGATTGCCAGAATTTCTCCATGCTCCAGCAGCAGACAATGAACTAGGTTGTGACTCCATGGACCCGAATTCCTCCAGGCAGATAGCTGGGATGGAAAACATGCATGGCCCAGCTTCTGGTGCAGTATTTGCTAGCTCAGAATTCTATGGCTTGTGGATGAGGCCTCCATGACCAGGGAAGGATGGGATGGCTGGAGGGGCAGGGCYAGGGAGCAGTTCATCTGTAGTTTTGGGGATCTCACTCTGCAGAAGGTCATCAGTGTCTCCTCTTGCCCTGCTGGTATGTGGCAAAAATCTGAGACCACACTGCCAGAGCTGAGGCAGCCTCTGCAAGGAATGGGAGATCTTCTCAGGATTTGGTGAAAAACCATTTTTGTCTGATGAAGGCATTTTCAAAAGATAAAAGAAGCAAATTGCCCTGCTGGACACATCATTGTTGGCTGTTGTGTRAATACAACTTGTGTTGAGGAAATAGACTTGAGGAGCAACTCTATTTCACTGAGGCACTGRAAAACTGATCCCAGGCCACTGGCAAGAGCATTTACCATGTACCAGGCCACCTGTCTCCTTCCTGCTGTGTCACAAAGTTCATGGATGTTAAAAGTCATGCGTGCCCTCCTGACTTTATTTGGTGGGGATCCAGAAGAGCTTGTCAACAAAACTGAGCACTGAGCACAGGCCTTTCACTGAAAATGTTCATCATCTTCCTGAGAAAACAGCTCAAAATATACAATTAATTTTTTTTTTAATTTTTTTTGGTGCAGCTTTTTTCAGCATGGCCACAGTAGTTTGCAATGATTCTCAGGGAGTGGAAAGCTAACTTGCTTTCTAGAAAGCCATCAGAAGAGCAATAAAAGTGATGAAAATTCTCCTTATGGCTGGTGGCTGACTCTGTACGAATTTGAGGAAAAGTCTGCTTGTCCAAAGACTGGTCAGACACCCCATCTGAGTCTGACACCCATGTCAGGGCCAGCCGGTGGTTTGTGTTTCAGCTGTGCCAGTCATCCCRTGGAGAGGTGGCACAGATGTTGCCTGTGCTGCTGGTACCTGAGACACACTTTGGGAAGGTTTCATCTTTCTGTGGCCACAATTTATGACAGCATCTTAAATGGGATGAAGTAACGCAGAAAAAGAACCCCTTCTGTCAGCAACCAAACCTGATGTTTCTCCCAGAATCTAACAGTCTGGGTACTCTCTCAGGGTGGAGATATCAGAAAATCCAGCTGTTGCATGGCACCAGATCTCCTCTGAGGCCTGGATCCACATCCCTGCGTGGCTGTGCCTTATGAGCTGCATCTTTCACTGCTGGCTTACATAGGCTGAGCCCTGCAATTGCTCTTTTTGGGAACAGATAAGAGCAGATCTCTTATCTGAAGCATTTCACCATGCTCAGGAGGAGCTGAGTTTGGTTCCTGAGGGGCTTGGACATGGTGCTGCCAGCCCCCTCCTCTGCCCTTGCCCCTCAAAGTCCTGGGATGGTGCCTTTGGGGCTGTGTTTGGGTGGCAAACCAGCTGCTGGATCCAGCTCATCCCATGGCAGCCTGGAAACACCTGGGGCGGGACGCGCAGCCAGAGAGCTCCAAGAGCCCAGCTCTGCCTGTCCTAATGGATGGCTGGGGTTCCCAGAGGGGTGCTGGCCTTCAGGCATGAGTCATGCTGCTGTTTTCTCCCAGCAGTGGTGTGAAAACCTTGGCTGAAGGATTTGGGCTGCCCCATTTTCAGCAGAGGAACGCTGAAACTTGTGCTACAGGCTCCCATTTTGCTCTGGCGTACAGCAGGAGGAGGCCACCAGAAGTGCCAGAGTTGGGACCGGAAAAAAACCAGACTTTTTTTTTGTGTGTTGGTTGATCTGGTACACATATGACCTCCCTTAATACCTCAGACTGAATCTGTGGGCTGGGCTTCTGCTGTGGCTGGGCACTGAGGGCTGGCAGTCCCCAAAAAGCCACACAAACCACAGAGGCAAGCCCCTGGTGGCTGCAGACCAAGGAAGGCTGCAGGTGGCTGCTCATGGCAGCAGGAGGCCCGGCCCTCAGGCAGTCCTGCTGGAACAAATGCAAGGCTGCCCAGGGATTTAGTGAGGGCTGGGGGAAAAGACAAAAGAAGCGTTAATTAGGGACAGGGATGTGCGAGATTTCAGTGCACGGGGAGGGGAGAATGGTTCCTGCAAAGCACTAGGCAAGTAAAAACATGTCACTAAATCCCAAATCCCCAAATCCAAAATCCCAAAGCCACAATCCTCAAACCCCAAGTCCCCAAACCCCAAATCCCCAAATCCCAAACCCCCAAATCAAAAACCCCAAATCCCAAACCCCCAAAGCCCAAATCCCAAATCCCCAAATCCCAAATCTCCAAACCCCAAATCCCCAAATTCCCAAACCCAAATCCCAAAATCCCAAATCCCAAATCCCAAATCCCAAATCCCCAGACCCCAAACCCCAAATCCCAAACCCTAAATCCCAATTCCCAAATCCCGTATCCCCAAGTCCCAAATCCCATAACCAAAACCCCAAATCCCCATACCCCAAATCCCCAAATCCCAAACCCCAAATCCCCAAACCCTAAATCCCAAATCCCCAAATCCAAAATCCAAAATCCCAAATCCCAAAATCCCAAACCCCAAATCCCAAATCCCSAAATCCCAAATCCCCAAATCCCAAATCCCCAAACCCCAAATTCCAAACCGCAAATCCCAAATCCAAAACCCCAAATCCCAAATCTCAAACCCCAAATCCCAAAACCCAAATCTCCAAATCCCCAAATTGGGAATGACAAAGAGGCCTAACACTGGCCTCAAAGCTGCTCCATCCCACTGGAGACACGGGAACCCCAAATCCCAAAACCCAAATCTCCAAATCCCCAAATTGGGAATGACAAAGAGGCCTAACACTGGCCTCAAAGCTGCTCCATCCCACTGGAGACACGGGAAGTTTGGAGAAGTAAAGTTGCGCATGACGAGCACAGGGACGGGGTTTGGAGGGCCAGCAGGCAGAGCTGTGGGCACGGTGGGACACACTGCTCTGCTGATTTTTGGCTCCTTGCTCTGATTGTCCCCAGGCTCAGGGCACAGGGCAGGCCCAGCCCTGTGTACATCAGCTCGCTGGAGCATTTTGGAGCTTTCTGTTCACTGCTGGTGCCAGGACAAACCACGGGGCATGACTTTGGTCTTGGTGGACTCTCTTTGCTTTGAGTCTTGGTGTTTCCTCTGGCTGTGGGCCATTCTTGAGCCTGGTGCACAGGAAATGAAGCTGTGGCCAAGTCAGAGGTTTTCCAATTAAAAAAAAAAAATGGCATGCTATCATATTTTCTCAGGTTTTATTTATGTATTTTGCAACGCACCCACTGGGTTGGTGGTGTCTAATTCCTGGAACTACAGSAAGATGTTTAAAGGTTGGGTGTTTGGTTAACTTCACCTGTCCACTGACTCCAGTGGGTATTGCCAATTCCCAACAGGTATTAGCATAATCCAGATCTCTGCTACATCAGCTCAGGCTCCCAGGAGAGCTGAGGTATTCCTGCACTCCGAGCAGTCTGGATGGAGAGGATCATTGAGCTGCAAAACTCACATGGCCACGTATTTGAAAAAGTGGTGTTTCTCAGCTTGGCACCTTCACTTTTCTGAAGCACCAAATYGCAGAAGAAAGGTTTATCAATGAGAAATCAAGTTTAGGCAAAATTCCATTCAATTAGCATCAATCTCAGTGTGAAAAACTTCCTGAAAAATGTGAAATGGAGCTAAAATAACATTAAAAAAAMCCTCACTGAACATATAAAGCAAAGGAACTTTTCACTGTAGCTTTGAACTAGGTTCACCATTAATATTTATGTCATAAAATGGATGGGTATTTTCCTGGCAACAGCCTGATCTCACTGCCTCCTAGGATATTAGAGAGTTTGGCTCAAGCTCATGGTCAGATTTTAGCCAGTTCTTGCTTTCACGGCTGGAGCATGATTTTATACATCTCTGTTGAGAAAGAGAGCTTCATGATAGCCTCCAGGCATCAGAAAAGCTCCTTAATTGCTCTCCACAGAATCTGCTGACCAGAGACAGTTCTTGTTATCTTTAAGCAGTCCTGTTTGTGTTGAAGGATCAAAATCACTCACAAAGAAAACAAAACCATCTCCTTTCTCCCCATCCCCACGATGTTTCCAATTATCCTAGATTGCTGTCTCTCTCATTGACTAGTAGGTCATCCAAAAGCTAGGACATATTATGGAAACAGCCTGCTAGCCCCTTCCCTGGAGTGCCCCTGAGAATTTAGACTCCACTCATGAGGACTGAAAAGTAGACCACAATAAGGGCTGGCTGCGCACAGAGCAGGGAAATGCTGCTCCTGCCATTCCTGGSGCCACTCCTGAGGAAGCCATTCCTCAGGATGAGAGCAGGATGAGGACAAGGAGCCATCCCCACAGAGATGGTGATTCTCCATGCGTGCTTCAAAGCCTGCAGGGAAGGGGTGGCAAATTCCTTCTGGATGAGGGCTGAGAGCTCTGCCTTGCAGGAGGAACCCCACATCTCTATCTCCTAATGCATCAGAAGCCAGCTGAAGATCAGAGATAAAGAGTTTGAACTCGACAGTTCCTTCAAGTCTCTGTGGCTGTATCAAACCAAACCAAAAAAAAAAAAAAAAAAACAAACCCAAAGAAAAAAAACGAGAAAAAAACCCCAAACTCTTGGGCTTTCCCCAGCAGAACACATTGAGGAGCAAGTGGTTTGTCACAGATTAGAATCAGACCTCTCCCTCTAACCAAAAGCCTCCACCACATCCTCTTATTTGCCACTGTTTGGCTGGAAGGAAACAGCGGAGAGGGGACGTGGTGATGCCACACCTGGCAGATGTCTGCAGGGGCAGAAAACCTCTACAAATGTCACAGACACTTCTAAATGCCTCTGAATGCAGCATCACCCTGCTGGTCTTCATGTCTGGAAGGGCACGTGGCTCCTCCCAGTGCTCTGTGTGTTTAAATGATACTCCATTGTAAATAAAATGCTACTTGAGTGCCCGTAAAAGCCCAGGAGACTTTCTGAAAAAGCAAATTACCCCACCTTGTAATTTCATCAAAAACACTGTAAAAATAGCAATGCCTTTCATATCCCAAGGAGGAAAAGGTGATGGAGATTTATGCTTTTCCTTGAACACGTAGATTTATAACAGTGTGTAATGTACATTCATTTCATCCATATTTATAACTGCATTGATGCAGAGTCTGGTATCCATTACTTTAATCTATGTAACTTGATCATCAGAAATTTAAACCATAATTTTTAACACATATCACCAAGAATTTCAGTTTGATTCAAAGAAGAAGAGTATATTAAAATCCCAGCTGCAATTAGTTATTAAAACTGAACTTTTTTGCTTAAATACATCTGTTTGTTCACATAGGCTCTGTTCCATTCTGCCTTGTGCTGGGTATTTTACTTCAGGTTAATCCTACAACAACTCACTACAAAATACCTTGAGGGTAGAAGAAGGAAAAAAAAAAACCCTACAGTTGAGGATCATATTTGGAAAAATTCCTGTAAATAAATCTTTTACATCTTGGCAAAGTGAAATCAGGAATTGAAGAGTCAGTGACAGCAGTAGCCTCTAGTCACTTAGAGTGAAGTGGAAAAAATAATTCCAGGCCAAGATCAAAGGCTCCAATTGACAGACAGCAGAAATTAAACCCAGATACCATTTCATAAACATGGAGCAATTGACGTTCACCACATGGTTATTGTCCAGCAGTGGAAAATAAAACATCTGTACTCCTCAAGATCCTGAATGGATGACCCAGAACTGAAATCACTCAGTTGCCTGGTGCTAAGGAGGTGTTCCATTGTTTTCTTTCCCCACTCTGATTTCATCCTTTCAGCACCACTAAAAGGTGGAATACCTGGATAGTTAGAAAATAGTACATTAAAATGAGCGTACATCCATTTTCTGACAGGAAATGACCTTCGTTTTTCTCATCTTTGGACCCATATTTTACTATTCATACTGCAGGTAAACATCAATAATTCCACAGATTTCCATGGGTTTAGTTTGAATGTAGCAAGTAACACAATCTTACATGAAACTGATAGGAAGAGGAAGCTGACTGTGATGTTGCAGGGCCAATGTTYAAGTATTTGCATTTTGTGCTTTCTAAGGGAGGTTAATGACATTTTTCTGAATAATTTTTCACAACTTCTTTCTTTTCCCCTCTGCCTTCCTTATTGTTTTTCTCATTTCATTACCATAAAAACAAAATACAAATAAAACAATGGAAATGTACAAATATACAAATAAAAAAAATGGAAATGAAGAGATCATCTGGGAGCTTGCTGTTGAAACCTTTGCATTACTGGGACCAGCAAGGTGATGTTTTTCAGTGAGAGCTACAAATTACGAAAATTATCACTGAAGAGGACAAATCATTTGCCATTTAGAATGAACTTTTTTATTGGTAATATTGATTAGTTTTATGTTACTATTCTTAGTAACTCCATCAAGGAGTTATCCCTTGAATAATGTCCACAAAATTAGTCTGAACTGCTGGCTGTTAAATTATTTTCCTTAGGCAGGAAATAGTAGAAGAAAGACAAACTTAGGACTTGTGACACATAAGCTTCCAAAAAAAAAGGAGTGCCCTGTTGCAAAATAGTGTCTTTGTTTGAATAATTCTATTGCTTTCTTTATAATAACATCTATATTAAACTGTGGTAGACGTAGAAATGTCTTATTAATGTCTTATTAAACCAGGAGCATGGGTGGAAGTTGTTCTCAGAGGTTTTCAGGTTTTTTTGCTGTAGGAGAAAGATCTCACCCACCATAACCAGAGCTAAAAAAATGTGTTCCACAGCCATGTTAGTCCTATTGTATGCGGGCTAAACCCAACCTGAAGCACTGAAGAGGCACTGAAAGTTAGAAGACGGGAAAAAAAAGAAAATCAGACCTTCTGTATTCAAACTTCAAAGCATTTCCTCCACAGTTCATTAAATGTAGTCGCTGGCTGGATTCAGAGGTAGAGATGTTCAAAATAAGGTTTTACAAAAGTAATTTGTTCTGTTTCAGATTTTTCTTCAGCTGCAATGCAGTTGTCCTCCTCAACTGCAAATACAGAATAAAACATCAGCAAGGGAGAAAAAGACATGTCTCGTCACTTTGAGAAATGTGGGAGGTATGCTGGGCCTCTAAAAAGCTCTCATTTTCTGTTTGATTTGGACAGGTTCCAAGAAATTCAGCTACTCACCAGAAACCTATCTAAAGCTCAAGCTCAACAATATTTAGCAGAACATCTCAAAACCACAGTGGCACCCATGAGTTCCCTCCATTATTTCTCCTGAAAAAAATCAGGAAAACAGCCTCTTTCCCAGAGACAGACAAATTCCTTCAACAACAGCAGTGAAAAATGTAGATTAAAAAAAAAATGCCATGCCTTTTTTTTCAAATTCTTTTTATTTCCTTTCCTGTATCTTCTACTTGCTAGCAGCCCAGCTTCCAGAGAGCACCAAATGTTTTTTCTCTCAAGCTTCTCTTGTATCCTCCAGTATTGTGGCAGCCCACACAAAACTAGATGTAGCAGAGGAACAAATAAATAAATCCCTTGCACCTCAGAGGCTTCATCCTAGGTGTTGTTCTAGCAGTGGGCAGAGGTCCACAGCATCATTATGCTGTGAGGCAGTTCAGCCCTCCCGAGCCAGCACCCTTCAAGACTTGTTACCATAACGCCTGAATTTTGAGCAACTCCCACCACCAAAAAGATGCAAACTGACAGCACTGCACCTCCACTGTGCTGTCTGCTGGAGAGGCTGATCCCTCCATTGTCTGCACCTACGTGGTGGGGTTGAGATACAGCTGCTGGGCTTTGGGTTTTTTTGTGGTGTTTTTTTTGGTTTTTTTTGTTTTTTTTTTTTTGAAAACATTCAACATTTTTTTCTGCTGGTGAGACGAGCAGCGATTTTCTGTCAGTCATCGTGTTTCCCACAGCTGCCATCACACCACTTGAAAACAGACCCCAGGTGACCTGAATCCCAGCTCCCCTCAGCCCAGGCAATATGTGAGCTGCCATATGTCGCTGTGGGTAATAGCTGACGCTGAACAGGTGTATGTCATCACAGCAGACCATCTGGAGGGCAGAAGATATTAAAAAAAAAAAAAAATTAAAAAAAAGAATTAAGGTACATTTCCAACATACAAGTCTTTTTGGGTGACTTTTCCAAGCAAACCTGGGTGTGTAATGCCTGCCTTTTTTGTTTTCTTTCAGTGACCAATGATAGGAGCCACGACGCACGTTTTACTCCACCTGATTCTACTTTTGTAGAACCTACCTTCAAACCTGATTAATAACCACTGCAAAAAAAAAGCCACAAAGATTTCATGAGGGTTCCTTGCTTTAGACTCTTCCCATTAACCTCAGCAGTGGAGAGGAGGGTACCACAAAACTGTTGTACACAAAGCAYGAGTTGACCAGGCAGTAGCCAAGATGAAGAGACTTTCTGAAACTCCACCCAACCACCAGTTTGGTCAGTGGAAATGGACTGAAAAAGCTGCTGAAAATATTCTGGTCATCCCACTTGCCTCTGCGAGCTGAGCCAAAGCAATGGTATCTGTTCTCTTTGGAATTTCTATTTGGAAATTTGGAATTTTGAATGGTTCTTCGATGACACRTAGGAAATCCGAATCCAGATGCTCAAAATTGTGCAGGAATGGCATGGTTTGGTTTGATTTTGTGTATTTCTGGTTTGGGTTTTTAGGTCTTTTTTCCCCCCTGTAGACAGAAATCTAACATCAAAGAGGTGGGGGCACTTCACAGAACATGACTTTTTAACRAGGTTTCTGAAGAAAAAAAGTAGAGTCCTCTCTCAGTTTGGCAAATGATATAAAAGGAAAACAGGGAGTGACAGGCTTTGATTTGACAACACAAACCTAAACATGGAATTTGCAGGACTCACCACTGGCAATATCTCAGGGTTCTGTGACATAAACCAAAGCCTTGGATGTTCAGGTTTAGCATCCTGGTTGAGGTCATGCTATAAAACMTGGATAAATCCAGAAACTTCCCAAATATTACTTTTTGTCCAAGTTTAATTTGGACTCCGTGCATCGTAGCATTAAAGCTTCTTTAAAAAATTCATTTGTGCAAATAAAAGCTGGGTGGCACTATTTATGTATAGTTTTGAACTTCAGGATAACTGACACATTTTTTTACCTCCTTAGAGTAATCTGGTTGTGAGTTGCAGGATTTTAACTGTTTAGGGATTTTTTTTTTGGGGAGGGGGTGGTTTGGTATTATTTGGGGGGGTTTTTTGACATATTACCTCAACAAAAGCCATTAGCTGCCTTACATGCTTGTTTCAGCCTCATTTGAATGTCTTTTTTTGCAGCAGTTTACAAAGTCAATGAATTTTATGTTATAAGTATTAAACCTCTGTTAATTGTCGATCCAAAGATTGCCAGAGTCAGTGGAAACCAGCCAATTTTCTTACAGAAATTTCATTGCCTTTAAGAGTTTTAGAAATCAATACAATTTTCTAAGTTAATTCTTCATATTCATAAATGATAATAATGTGTAATATTTAAGGTGGTCTTTTGTTTTAAACAAAGGAGAGCATAATACCTCTGAATCTCATAATCAAGTGATTTCACTCATTTTCTTATTACCATGGTTTCCAGATGAACGAGATACACAAAGTGTGGCTCCAGATCTTASGAGCAAAAGAATGATTTCCTGGTGCAACTCCACTGAATTTAACAGAGTTTACATCAGGGAGTAATTCTGCCCAGCAGGATTAGGCAAGTAATTTACATAAAATTGGTACTGTACATCATGTGTCGAGCTGATGAATTTGCTGAGAGATTGACTTTATAACAGTGGGCTTGTATCACATGTTATAATTATTTGTATCATCCTTGGCTTCTTATTGTGATGTACATTACACATCCCAAAGGAGCTGGATAAAGGACATGCAATTCGACATCATGCTGCTGAAACACACAGCAGCTGGAGGAACAACACATAGACTTTTCTCTTTGGAGACTGCAAATGTATCCAGAAGTATTTATTTTACAAGAGAGGAAATTAGGTGAGTGAGTGGCTTGACTGGAAAGCACACTTAATCTCTTGTCCTCTTGGTTTTTGTTGCTTGACATTTTTTTAATGCAATTTAAATTAATTGGATATTTGACAATAACGCAGGGCATCTTGAACTCTAGGTCAAGTAACACTTCCATGTTGCTCAGAACCTTAAATAAAATTAAAGTTTACTTTTACAAGGGACTGTTTTGTATGATTTTATCAYAGATCTACAGATCCACGTGTTTGTCCAGAAACGCAAAGAAGCAAAATAAACTGAAATGTGAAATTAGTACCAGCTGAAAGGAGAAATTTCTTGTAGAGAAGAACAGTTCCCACCACAAAAGAGTCTCARAAGACAATGGATGGCATGTAGAGAAAACCAGCATGGATAAATGTGCAGCTGAGAGCAAAACAGGTCCCACTGTCTGCAAGAGCAAATCTGCCAGTTTGACATTCCTGAATTTCCAAA
>JACDOX010000435.1:60673-89418 GCA_014549065.1 Cardinalis cardinalis | reverse complement strand
TTACATCAAATAACCAAGGAGGTTAAATGGGTCTCTAACCATCATCCACTTGAATGTCCAAGTTCACGAGGAATCGTCCAGATTTTTTATTTCAAAGCAGTTTGGTTCAAGGCATTTTTATTTGTCCAGAACAGAGTACCACCAGTTCACATGCACAGCTCTGGGATCAGAGGGATCAAATTGCTTTACAAACCTCCAGGGTCATTTGGCTCTGAGCTCCAAGGAGACAACTCCCCAGCTGCCTCACCTGAGCAGCTGCCTCAGGTGCTCCAACAGAAATTCGTTAGCAGAAATTAAATATTGCACAGCTGAAATTGCTCCCTCCCTGTGCCAACAAGGAGAGGTTTCTCCACCAGGGAGAATCCTGTCCTGGAGGTCCCCAGGGAGTTACCTTTTGCCTTTTCCCATATGCCTGCCCTTTGACACGTGAAGGTTCTGTCCAAGTGTCCCCATGTTAGAGTTTGCACCAGCTTGGGATGTTGCCCTTGCTGATTTGACTGTTCCAACCCAAAGTAACTAAGTATATATGCACATATACAGGTGGCACAGCCTATTTTTCATCCAGTCTGTTTCCAGAGTAACCTTCTAAAGCGTAGGACAAGACAGTGCTGAGCCACTGATGAAAAAAGCTGATTTCTCAACCTCAAGACTACAATTATAGCAACAAATCCAACCAAGAATAATCAATTTCTTTCCCACTACAATCTATTCCATGTAGCAGCACTCCAGAGTTTGCAATAGGYGATCTGGATTCTCCATTTCTGTGTGAAGCATGCTTCCCATACAGTGCTTTGTAGCTATTCAGGGCAAGCAGGCATTGATGCACTGTGCCACTGAATACTTCCAAAAATAGACTGTAGATACTGCAAAGTAACAGCTTTCTTTTGAATAATGCTGAGACCTCCACGTGACCACAACACGTTCAAAGCAAAGTGATTGTGGGCATTTCACTGTTAAAAATGCAGGCAGCAGTCATGGGAGGGTAGATGGATAATTCAATTCAGTATTTTTAGGCTCTGACTTTGTTCATTGTCTCCAGATCCAGAAGAAAACAACAGCTACCTAACGACAAGTGAGCTTTTTTCATATCTGCATGTGTGACACTGCCTCAGAGCTGATCAATACATGGCAGCAGCTTCAGATGTACTGCAAAATAAATGTGCTTCAGCTGGAAGAATAATGGCAGACGAGCTCAATAAATCTTCAGCAGTCTGGATGTCCATATATGAAGGCAAAAGAAACATGTAAATGGAACAAAAACAAGCACACAAAAAAAAAAAAAAAAAGGAGCAATGGCAGACAGCGTAATATGAAGTCACATGGAGATTTTTGAACAGCTGTTGCATGGCCAGTTTTACATTTTACTTTATATTTTATATTCCCCATCATGATTACAAAATAAAAGGAGGCGCATTCCCCATCATGACAATCCTCCAGATAACTGCYGAGGTTAACAAGGGCCCCATAAGCATGTACAATGGTAGAGGGACCTCTTTGTCAGCCACCAAACATTCAAGAATTAGGCACCCTCGAGTCAAAAAGGCAGACCCATATYGCTTAAACATCACTGGCACTGATAACTTTGGGAAAGTTTTACTGGTAGACGTGGGCACAATGCAGAGCTGTGCTCATCTTTGACTCAAGGACTCTTTGTCACTGTTTGACTCATGGGAGGTCCCACCTCTCACTCTCAGGTGAGCGGGGCGTGTAGGAGTGAGAGTTTTCTCTCGAGAGTCTCCTTTGGGCTGTGACAGAGCCCAGCTCCAAGAAGCCTCAAATACACAGATATCTTTTTTCTGATAACCTGGGCAAGCATCTGAGTCTTGGGCAGAGATCTCGGATTCGGGGGGATGGTGGCTGTGACACACACTGGAGCAGCTTTGGAACCCGTGGCAGTGACTGCAGGTGATGATTTCACGTTGGCACTCTTCAGAAATCCACGAGGAGACATTCAGACTTGAGCTGCATTGGGATGGATTYGCAGCGCTGAGCATTTTGCAGAGTAGAACAGCTGCTGGTATCCAGCATCCATCATGTTTATGTTAGCATTTTATTGTGTGGTAAGATGCATGAAATAATATATCCTAAAAGCACACTCCTCCCTTCTCACTTTCTTCATCTTAATGCTGAGCCTTTGARACCTTTGACAATACATTTAATTTCCTTTTGTTGCATAGTCAAGACCTGGAAAGAATGAGATGAATATTTGGCAATTGCTGTGTTAAACCCTTCCTGCTGTCACCTACCCAACTGAAAAACCAAGAAGGAAAGGACTGCCTAGCAAAGAGTCAGAATCACAGCATCAGAGGGTGGATTTGGAGGCATCTGTGGACACTGTTCATCCAACCCTCTTCTCAAGGAAGGGCTGAGCAGAGAAGGTTTCTCAGGACTTCTCCAGTTCAGTTTTTAATGTTTCCAGGGAAGAAGACTCTCTGGGCAACCTGCACCACCGCTCTTCCAGTAAAAGAGGGTTTTTTTGTGACATCTAAATGGAATTTCCTGTGTTTCAATTTGTGTCTGTTGCCCCTTGCCCTTTCATGAAGGGCCATGAGAATGGTCTGGCTCTGTCTTCTTCACAGACTCTGGCCAGTGATTTATGCACGTTTATAATGCCCCCACTGACCCTTCTCCTCTCCAGGCTGAACAGTTTCAGCTCTCTCAGCCTCTCCCCACACTGACAGATGCTCCAGGGCTGTAATCTCCAGTAATTTCCAGCACTGCACTCTCTTCAGCACGCGTGTGTTTTTCTTGGCAGGTGGAACCCAACACCAGGCTTGCTCCACTAAATCAATATCTTGATATCTTGCACTGAGGAGCCCAGCACACCCCAGATGTGCATCCCTTGGGTTGAGCAGAGGGAAGGGGTCACCTCCTTCGAGCTGCTRCTTAAAGCAGCTCAGGATCCCACTGGCCACATTTGCCACACAAGTGAATTCCTGACCCATGGTCAGCTTGGCATCCACCAGGACCTCCAGATCCTTCCCTGCCAAGCTGCTTTTCAGCCAGCTGGCCCCTGGAATGCAAAGTGACAATTCCTGCCCAAGAGGAGGAATTGCTTCTTCTTCACCATTTCCTGAATGTGGTGGTGTCCCTGACGCCACCTTTTGTCCAGCCTGTTGATGCTCCCGTGAGTGTCAGCTCATCCACCTGGTCTGTCCTCTCMGTTCAGCATCCTTTTTGAGGAGGTTGAGAGTGCCCTCAGTCCCACCATCCAGGTTATTAATGAAGATCTTGTGCAGTTAAAGGCTGCAGTGGCTGCAGTGCAAAAACTGCTGGYGGCTGGTCTCCAGCTGGATTTTGTGCCATTGACCAAAGCCCTTTGAGCCCCAAAGCTTAGCCATCCTTCAGTCCACCTCACTGGCCACTTTTGTAGCCTTTATTTCTTGAGTTTGTCCATGAGGAGGTTATGGGAGGCAGTGCTGGAAGTACAAGTCAAAGTAAAAAACATCTGCTGCTCTCCCTCCATGTGCAGAGCCAGTAATTTCTTTGCAGGGTGGTCAGGCATTACAAATCCTTGTGCCTGCTCGTGATCTCCTTGTCCTTCATGGGTTTGGAATGAGTTTCCAGGAGAAGTTTCTCCATTGTTTTCCCAGGGTTTGAGCTGAGGCTGTTTCATCTGCCATTCTGTGTATCCTCCTTCCTGCCCTTCTTGAAGACAGGAGCGACGTTGGATTTCTTGTAATCCTTGGGAATTTCTCTTCATCTCCAGAGCCTTTCAGAGATACTCATGGATCACAATGACATTGGCCTACTCCCTCAGCAGTTCTCACATCAGGCCCCTCATTTTCCATCTGTTTAAATGTTCTCCAATCTTATCCTCTTYCCCTAAGGATAAGAGTTGATTGCTCCAGAGTTTCTCACTGAAAAAATCAGGTATGGTAGTTAAAGTGAGCTTTCTTCAGTAAAGACACTACAGGTGAAAGGGAGGAGCAGATACATTTCTTTTCACAGGAATGGAAATATTTCCTACAATGCCTTTCTTTAAGACAGCTTTATAGTGATTTAGGGCTTTCCAGACTTTAATAGCAAGAAATGGCAAGAATGAATACCTGCTGTGGTCACACTTTTAGCCTAGTGTGGGCTAAAAAAAAACCTGCTGCCCAAAAGAGCAATATCCAAAGCAACAGCAGAGGAAAATKAAGCAGGCTTTGATAGCTACTGATGGACAGAAGTTCTGAAAATCACTCTTAACTGAATGTCCTCCCACTTATAATACAAGAAGCCTAATTTTAACTCTGAGTTATTTGTTACCTTTCTTTTTCAAGCTTGACTGTGTGAATCAACATCATGAACATGTGGCGTAAAAAAAAAAAMCAGCTAAACACTCCACATCTAAGCTGTAAGTAACACAGCAACAAAATTAGAGTCTATTTTATGATTATGAAACCTGTGTGCWAAGCTGCCTGACTGAAACACCAGTGATGATTCAGGCTGGAGGAGCTCTGTTCCCTTGATCATGCTGGTGTACAGAAAGTTGGTGTCCACAGGTTGGAGYTTTCCTTTGTTGATCCTCTTGAAAGGCATTTTCCAGAATTCATCTTAATTCTGTTCTGACCTTGGGACTGAGAGATGTATGTCAACATTTCACCAGCTGTTAGCCACTGCAAAGAGCAAGAAGTCTGTGGCTAACCATTTTTCACTGCAAAGCCGTTACAGCCTGCTAAAAATGCAAAATCTTGTAAATATGATAAAAAGAAATAATTTACCACTTGTGACTGCTTAAGCAGTTGTGAATGCTGCAAATTCCAGTGTCCAAGAGAGCTGGATGTGGTTAATGCAATGTAACAGTAGAGTTATGCCATGTGCTCAATTGCTGTGCACTGAAGAAAGCAGCTTGCTGCATCATCAGAAGCACTCTTGATGGGATGTCCTAGACATGTTACTTGTTAGGTTGATTTATTGATGAAAGCTGCTGGTTTTGCAATTATAATGGAGCTGTTTCCAAGCCCAGGAATTTCACTGGGCTTATTGATCCTGAGGTGTAGAGAACTTGTTGGCACAAGCAGCTTCACTCGAATGCCTGAGCTCCAGAAAATACTCCAGTCATTATCCCTGCCCTGTCAAAAGCCAAACAAGCTCTCCCTCAGTTCCATTGGAGGAGACATCACCTAGGTTTCCAAAGTCAAAGCAACAACACTGTGAAATGCACAACATCCTGCTTTTTGGAGTGAGCTGCAGCTCCCTGCTCTAATGAGACAGCAGAGCAAGGACAGGTCAGACAGCACAGGACACAGGGACCCTGATTCAARTTTCATTCCCACATCTAAGGGTCCATCCTACCTCACCCACTTTCTTGTGATTTCTCAGGTTATTTCCATGCAGAACTTCTGGTTTATTTTACACTGTGTTGGTGAATGCCAGATTTTCTGTCAAGCCCTGCTGAGTTTGAACCCATCACCAGGGACACGGCGCATTTGCAAATCTTCCCACAGCCTCTGTCTGTCCTGAAACCACAAGGAGCCAACAGGGTAAGCTAAGTCCCATTGTTCTTTTGAAGTTGCTGATGATGGGCATTATTTCTTAGTGATTCCTTTATCATTTTGGATAGAGCCTACTGTGATGCAGCTGTGCCCTGAAATCCACGCGTTAACGAAAAAAGCGMATTCTTCATTATCAGCTCGGTGCACACTCCAGACATTGCTGATACAGACAGTGATAGGATAGGGTTGTTTGGCAGTGTTAATGCATCTGCTGGAGCAGGAATGCCATGCAAGAAGAAAAGAGTTCAGTTGTTCAGAGTGGGGAGAAAATGTTGGAGCAGATAAATGATGAGATGGCACCTGTGTGGAAGCAGATGAAGATGGGAGAGCCCAAGAGGATAATTAATGTGCTGAAACAGGAGCCAGATGTCAATAGATTCAGCTTTCCTGGTCATTTGAATGCTGATTCTGTAGTCTGTGTTGATGGGAAAGACTTGTTAGGCAGCCTGTTTGTGGAGCTCAGGATGGCCCATCTTAATCGCTTGTTAGGGGTATTTGACACTTTCCACTGCAAGTACTGTCAGCCAAAGGAAAAATAAAATTTGAGGAACTGGTTAGAACAAGCCAAAGTTTCAGTTTGTTTTTTTTYCCCAGAAATCCCTTCTGCTGCTATTCCKACCTGAAGTGAATCTGCCCAAAACATCTAGATCTCCTGTAACAAAGGAAAGAGGTGCAGCAGGAGCCCCACAGGGATGTTTAGAGCTCTGCTCCTCACTCCTGCTGCCCGTGGCACGTGAAGGAAGGAAGGAAGAAAGGAATGAAGGCAGCAAGGCTGTCACCTGGCTCTTGCTGGGCCTGATTGGAGCCACTGGAGCCAGTGGTTTTGTGTCAGATGAAAGGGGCAGGAGTGCCTGTGAGGATTTACTCACATGCACCGCGGGGCAGGCAGAGCCAGAGCCCAGCCAGAGCCTCACACACAGGTTGGTCCAGCCTGGGATGCTGACAATTGCTGTGTCCAGCTACTGCATTTTGTGATGGCAAACCAACCCTCAGCTCTGCAGAAAGCCAGCCTGGGGGGCAGGAGAGGCTGTTTGCTGTCTGTGGCACTCAGGAGCTCTGTCCTATCCACACGGGGAGGGAGATCAACATGGAAGTGAAGGAGGTCCTTCACAGGCAGCAGCTCTGGAGGATTCTGAGAAAGCTTATTGATTTGTCCTTCCCCTAACGTTAACATTGGCAATTAATTAATATCCYATTTACAAACAGGGTGCCACCCAACCCCCTTGACAGGACAGAGCAAGTGCAGTTCCAGACTCTGCACTCCCTTCAGCAGTCAAAAGACAAACACACACGAGGCAAAGTCATAACTTCTGCTGGATAACTTCTTCATAACCTACTGCACATCCAGCAGTTTTGTAAAAACAAGGAGTTTATGTGTGTACTGGAGGAGAATGGGCATATGTTTTAGGAAAAGTGACTTTTAAATAAGCATAAAATCACATGGAAGTTACTTCTGCTTGTTTGTGCCCTGCAGTGAGTTTTGCTTGCCTCTCTCCCTCTGCAGAGGGTGCCTGCTCCAAATATTTTGCCCCTGACCCTGGAAGTCAAAMCATGCAGGGGCAAGGTACTTAATAATTTACATTTCTTTCTGAGAGACCAGGGGACAAACTCTTTTTTTAAATGTAGTGGTATGAATTTGTACCACCAAAGATCCTGGTGATCCTGGTTCAATCTGAATTTGGACCTGGTAGGAATAATAGAACAAGCAGGAGGGGTTTTATGGCTCATGCCCTCGACTGATGTGAATCAGAATAGCTCCAGAGAAGCTGGTGGAGAATTTTTACACCTACAGGCCGACACAGGTGAGCTGTAGGCAGMAGATGTCTTCGCAAAGACTCGAAAAAATTGAAAGGAGTAATTCCCAACAGCTCCTTAAAAGTCCGTCAGAATTATGTAGGAACGATTAGTACAACTTTTTCAAAAGTTTGAGCAGGAGTGAATATTAATGAAGTGCAGAGCAGTGTTTTCAAATGCACTGAAATTCATCTTCTCTTAGGAAAAGGGACTGTGTTATCAGCCCTGCTAAAAAGGTGAAAGTGAGAAAGTGAGACCACGTGCCATTTAAACACTCAGAGATATATTCATTTAAAATGTATGTGGCGTCATCTGCTGATGTATTATTCAACTATTCCCTGATTAGCATCATCTGCACAGCCCTCAGCCCACTCTCRTGCAGGTCAGCCACTACAAAAGGGGGATTACACCTGTGTGAAACAGGAGAAGGATCTGAAGCACTGCACTGCTGCTTGGGCCTGCTAGCCAGGCACAGCTCACATCTTGCTGCAGGAGAGAGATCTTGCACCACACAGCTCCCCACTGGCATTTTGACATCTCTGTGGGGTGCCAAGGGACAGACAATGCCTCCTTGTTGCACCCTCGGTGCTTCAGAAGAGGTGTGGCCCTCCTGCAACAAGCCAAGCCTGGAGTTTATGAGGACTTCCAAGAAAGTGCCTGGAGTTGTACAATTAACAAGAAATCACTCCAGAGGGAATTGTGTTCCTCATCTCAGCTGGTGTTCAACTTATCTGCGAAGAATATACACACTCAGCCTCTATTCCTTTCATCTTAGCTTCGTTTTGCAGTAATTAAAATCCTCAGCCAGCCCGAAGAAGAGCTGTATATATTTATTTTTGGTCTCCCTGAGACGGGAACGCCGAGTGAGCCCTGGGAAGGAGCCCAGCTGTGTGTGTGCCTTGGTTTCCCTCCTGACTCCTGCTCTGCCTCCTTTTTGTCCCCGCTGTGTGCACACCCTGCCCTAGGACAGCAGGACCTCAAAGCTGCCCGGGTCCTACAGGCCCCACCAGAGCACAGATTGCTAATTATTACTGAGAAGATTAATGTGCTGGGGGAGTTCCTCAGTCTCAGTGTGTACAGCTTTGGGACCACTTGTTAATCCCCCGAGGAAATATTAATTTTWAAAAAAAAATCTTAACGCGCGGCGTTGCTGGCACCAGTGATTTGATCATGAGTCTCCTGACATTTGGTGTTTCTTGTCAAGGTCCACTTCCTGGAAACCTGAGCATCCTGGCTTGCCTTTTGAAACAGGCAAGTTTTTAATGCCTTCTGTAGCAGCAAGGCTGGGAAACATTCCCCAAGTATGCTCTGGAGACGGAGAAAGGCAAACAAAAAGGCCTTAAAATGTGTTAATTAAAAAGGAAAACAAGGATTCTGCAAGAAATTTTTTACTCCCCCAAGATTTATGCGTCTTGCATTGCTTGCATTTGTGCRGAATTGTATGTCTTGGAGTGGGATAGGAACCTCCCATTGGTTCTGAGGGAAGAAAAGATCTAAGCAAACTGATTTTAATATCCTAGCTATGCCCAGGTTGGCACCAYCCCTCTAATTGCACCCATCTTGTTAAACTTTTTGTCCTGGGTTATTTTTAACAGCCTCAAATTTCATGTCTTCCCTCTTGGAGTCCTCCTTCTTATTATCCTTGGGGTTTACTTTTCCTTCACTGTGTCTGCTCCCCCTTGCTTTCATTTGTCCTTGGGTTTTGATGAGTTGGTACAGGCTGAATTTACATCAAGGAAAAGCATGAAAGGCATGAAACAGACATTAGTGGTACAGAGAGAAGATTTCTGTTGCTGTTCTCCACTGTGATCCAAAAAAGAGCTTGGAACAGCTAAAAAAAAAGTGTCCTGGACTTATTTATGCCCAGCTCTAAGTGTCACTGGTTGAAGTTTTCCCATTAGTGGAAGGGAGATGTTCCCCAGGCCACCGTGCTGTTTTAGCAACTCATCTATTTCAATGCTTCTTACGTAGACAGGCCAACAAATTTCCAAACAACCAGAGAGCTTTGGCAAATGATGCTGAAAGCAGAGTACTGGGCTCACACAAAGCAGCCTGTGTTACTCCAGTACCTTCTTTCAGGGCTGGACTCTAATAATCAGGTCAACTGACTTAATAAGACAGCTGCTTGCCAAAGTGCAAAATCCTTTCTTGGGGGGGAGACRAGAGCCCTGATGGGGACCTGAAGAGGGGAAAGCTCTCCAAGGGGGCTGGGGGCGATGCTGGGTGCCGTGTGGCATCTTTCACCAGAAGATTTTCTGTAGATGTGCTGTACGGAGGCAGCGAGCATGGCTCGTGTTTTACGGGGGGAAACTGAGGCACAGAGGAGCATCTCGCTCCTCTGAAGGTCACTGCAGTGCCACCCTGCTGCTGCTGCTCACTCCACCAGCAGGGCAGAGGGGTGGCATCGCCTGGGGGGTGGTTGTGTGATCAGGGGTGTGGTGCAGAGCAGAGGGAAGGAAGGGAAAGGCAAAAAAAAAAAAAAAGGGAAGGGCAAACAGCCACGAAGGGTGAGGCTAGAAGAAGGTGAGGTGTGCCTGGGTGGCCTCACAAGCCGAGTGGGAAGCAGCTGAGGTAGGAGGGAGAGTGGGAGCAGYGTCATGCAGAGAGCCAGTCTTTGTCCTCGTCCAGTCGAGCAAGTTTCACTGGTGGCTGCAAATGCTTCAACAAGCTCTGATGCTCTGTGGAAACCTTTCAACCTATTGACAGGAGGGTCTGTTTTCTTACTCTCAAACCATGTCTTTGAAGAAACAAAACTTCTGTGTTTGGAATTTTTGGTAGGATGTGATTTATTTCCCCTTAACTTTGCTAACATTTTTTTCTTGTTTCTTTTATTTTATTTCCTTTTTTTTTTTTTTTTTTTTTTTTTTTTCCCTGTGTCCTGCCAGACCTTTCAAAGGGAAAGCAAGCTTGCATTTAGCTTCTCGTTCCCCTGCTCTAGATAACTTATCATTTCAGCCTGTCTGGAAATTTGGAAACCCTTATGCTTGGAACCTTATCATAGACATTTCCGCTGCAGGAAGAGTGATCAGACCAACAATAGMATCTTGAATTCAAGGCAGAGGAAATGGATGACTGCATAGCTTGGTTTTGATGTTGCACTCAGCACTCAGTGTGCTGATTCTCATCTGATCCTGTACTTCTGTCATGTCCTTGGATGAGAACCACGGGCTGCTCTGAGAGGTCTGCATCACAGAGTGGTGCTGCCTGACCTGTGTGCTGCCTGCTCCTCCCTCAGAGCTCTGGGAAAGGTGCACATTCCAGGCTCCTTCCTGCAGGGAAGAGGCAGGGCTTCCATTTGGAAATACTCTTTTCCACAGCTMTCAGCCCTTTCTTGAGACACAACAGCCACCACGAGCAGTTTTCCTTCTGGCATGGAAGTGTTTTTTTGGGTTTGGAGCGATCAAGCCAACCCTCAGCAAGTGCAGGGTCATCAGCAGTCACAAATGTGCAGCGTGGCTGAGTGGGAGATGTTTGCTTGTGTTATGAAATGTGTTGGAGTGAGAGTACACACCGGGGATTTGTTCATTTTAGCAAACCTGGCAGAACCTTCCTGTGACCTAAATAGAATACCTTGCTCTACATAAAGCATGCATCAGGGTATTTCCTGATTTATTCATGAAAGGTTTGCTTTACAAAGGCATTTGGAACTGTGTAATCTCAGAATACATGATACATGTAGCTGGCTGCTCAGCTGGCATTTGCACAAATTGCTTTGATATATGGCTGTAACGTATGAAGGCACAGTGAGGCCAATTTAAATACTTGATACTGGAGTAAACTGGTTAAAAGAGTAAATTAGATCTAACCTACAGATTTTCTTGCTACTGCATGGAGAAGGTTGCTGTCCAGAATGAATAATTGATAAAGGGATGGGAGACTACACTCTAGCAAGCAATAAAATCCTCCAATATTAAGTGGGCAGGGTTAAGGGCAGCTCCATGAGTGGTGTGCACTGGTTTTGCAWCTTTCACATTAAGAGCCCTTTTCTGATTCACATCAGATTGAGATCCAACACGTTGTGTTAACCAGATCAATAACTGAAGATCTCTGCTGCCTTTCACCTGGGACACTTTGTGCTTTCCATTGCTCTTTCCCACTGGCAGAAAATAAAGTCTAAGGTAACACTTCATCAGGTCTGTGAATTCATTAGGGAATTTCCAATATATATCTTTGATGATTTCTATGGGTATTGTTTGTACCATGTTTCCTGCTGTAATACAGTCAGCAGCAAGGTAGATGGGGATGGTTGCTTGCAAGCAAGACTTATTTCGGAGCTTTGGAAGAAATTTGGGTTAATTTACAATAGAATGAAACTGACATTTGTAAAGATGGTAAGAGGGGAATGCCAGAATCCATTACACTGATGATCCTAAGAATGCACTGGCATTCTCCATTGGTGAKTTAATGTTCAAATCCTATCAGCGTTACTTGCTAAACTTATTGCAACTTAATGGCAGGCTTCCAGATTTTTATCATGCCAAACATTTGATAGTAGATGGGTCTGCACAAATTTTTGGGGAAAAAATTTCGCTTTTTACGAATCGCTGCCATAAACAAGGTAAAAATGTGATTCATTCAAGTCCCATGGAATGAACTTTCTCAATTCTCAGTCTCGTGATCTTTTGTTYAAGAAAAGACTCTGTCCTGTGTGGCTTTGGAATAAGCTGAAAAAAGTCTTTTTTGATTACTGTGTTTCTTAAAAAAAACCACAAAGTGTTTCCTAAGAGGTTTTGTGATTGAGAAGTGATTTAAAATTAAAACAACTCAACTGCATTTGTCAGTGTTCATGCAGTAAACACAAGGGGCAGCAGAAACCTCGATTGTCCATCCTCCAGACAGTAGAAAAATAATTTTTTAAAACTTGCTGCTGACACCATTGGCTGCCCAGAACAATAGTGAACTGACAGGCTGATTCTGTACTTCATATCTTTTCATATGACATACTTTATAATATCAAGTGATGTTTCATCTGTACGCACAGAAGACATCAAATAAAGCACAATTCTTTCCATACTTTTGCTTTTAATTTTATCAGTTCCAAGCAGCAAGCAATTTGAGGTCTTTCTTCCTCTGCATTTCTCTCCCCCCTCTCCCCTCCCCTTCCACATTCTTGACTGGAAGGGATCTGTTTCTCCACTGGCTCTGTAAATCTGGGCATTTTAGAGTTAATCAGGACCTGAAAAGAGCAGGATGACATGAGGTTTGCATTAAAGAGTGGTATGTGGACAAGTGGCAAAGGCATGGATTTTGTGGTAATAAAAACACACTGGGTGATATTTTTGTCAGAGGGCCTCACTTCACTGCCTCCAAAAYGCAAAAGCATCAGGAAATCAGATTGCTGTCTCTGAACCATGATTGCAGAAGCAGATCAGTGTGCACCTTACTCCCAGCTAACTCACTGAATCAAGTTTAGCTGTCTTCTGGCGCATCAGAAACTGTCCACGTGCAGTGCTGGTGAAGAAAGCCCGGGGTTCAGCGCTGCTTCTGGATTAGCAGGACACCCAGCCCTAAATGGAAGCCAAGCTCTCCACCAAAGGGAGCCATTTGTCTTGCCAGTGGTCTGACTTGCCAAAACAAAGAGAAAACAAAAATTACGATGCTGCATCTGTCTGGCATCATGGAAAGATTTTGTTTTCCCCATGAGTAAAAAGTGTTGGTTTTGTTGTTGTTGTCTTCTTGGATTCCATTATCTCAAACTCACTGAAGTCTCAAAAAACCCTGCAGGCTGTGAAGAACCTGTGTCTGTTGAATCTAGTGGGGGCTGGACAAGTGTAGGAAGATCCTGGAGCTCTGGCTGCACCTTTTCAAAGTCCAAAGATCTTGCTGCAGGTCTTCTCAGCTGATCTCTCTTGAAACACACGGCACATGTGCAGCATTCATGGAAGGGGTAGGGAGTGCCCTTCCCTTGTGCTCCTTTGCCCCATGTCCCAGCCTTCTGCAGTGGGAAAAGGCTGTCTCTTTGACCCATCCATCCAATTAAAGCCAGTTGTTGACAGAACCCTTTCTCTTCTTCTTTTTTTCTCTTTTTTTTTCTTTTTTTGAGACAATGTGATTTTATCACACTGCCGCTGAGCTACGCTCCCTTTGTCTGAAGCTGGAACTGGGTGCAGAAGAGTCAAAGAGTGAGGGATGAGCAGAAGAGAGACAGTGTAATGACAGAATGTTTCACATGCCTTTGAATTTCTAAGGGGATTAGGCGCTCCCCTGGCGCTTTGACATGGAGCCTATGGCAGCTGCTTTGGCAAAGCCTGCCAGCAGCTACACAAATATGTTATTTTCCCCCCATTTTCCCAAGGCGCAGAGGACACAACAACTTCTGTTTAGAGAGCAGCAACAAAGAGAGTTTGGAGCTGTCAGAGTCTGTGTGCTCCTCTGCATGCAGGACCACCTCTGAGAACTTGTGCAGCCACTGTGCTCCAGTCAGGTACCACCAGTTATGCGGCTGAAGTGTGATCCTGCAAYGCACCCTGAAATGAGTGCCAGAGTCACACAGGTCAGCCCTCACACCCACAGCCTCCGCACCTTCTGAAAGAGCTTCTCTGGGTCAAACCTTTTCCCAAGCATCAGCTGAAACAAAATCCTCTGGCTGCTGTAATTCTATCTGCCCCACATACTCCAGAGAGTTCTTTGCGCAGCAGAAGTCCTTTCCCTGCAAGCAGGACAGGGACAGCAGGTGTTGTGCTGGTGTCCCTTCAGTGGAATCTGATTACCATTTTGGTTGCTTTTCTCTGTCTATTTGATATGGTTGTTTAGGAGGCTGTGGCTGATGGTGCATTTTTGAGCCAAGGACTGACAGAAATCAGGTGTCTTCACTTTATAAAAGAAACATTAACCCACAGGTTGAGATCTGCCTGCAGCATCATTGGCAAACATGAAACTTCAGCTTTTCACAGAATGATTGAAGCTCTTTTCTCATTTCAAAGCAGATRCAAGGTTTAAACATTGAACAGTAATGCAAGTGGAGATGCAGCAAAAAAATAAAAGGGCTCCCTGAATAGGAAAGCACGAGAGATGGGAGAAAAGGAGGTGCTCCCTCCTGGTCGAAGAAATGGGCAAGGAAAATTACGACAAGGAAGAAGCATCAGTATTCATAGCTGCAGCGAGAGTTGAAATGATGGTCAGGGCCTGTCAGTCCCAATACCGCATCCTTGATTCACATGCACTGATTCAGACATTAATTTGGACCTCAGATGTGCATGTCTGACTCCCAGCGAGCCCTCCTGGAGGGCAGGGTGAGGGCAGAAAGCACCAGAAAGAGTGGGCTCAGCAGTGGTGAGCGCCAACCCTGCCTTCCTTGGCATCCTTGGCATCCGTACCCTTGGGGCAGGACCGGGCTTGCTGGTCTCGGTGCAAGACACACAGAAACTCTCACGGGGGCTTCACCCCAGCACCAGAATGCTGTGAGTGTAAATGAAGACTGTCAAAGCCACAGTGGCTGGATTTTTTTTTTTGTGGGGGTTCCCCTCCCCCTTCAAGCCTCCTGCCCCCCGCCCCTTCCTGAAACAACCAGCCAATTTAAGAGCACAGTTCAGAGGGAAGGGATTCTTGTTATGCTCATGAATCTCAAAGATTTCCTAAAGGAAGAACAAAGAGAGAAGCAGAAAAGACAGAGAGAGCTGGAAAACCAGGAGCAGGCAGCAGACTTGGAAAGAAATGTCCTCCTTCTCCCCAGCCCAGGAATGCAAACAGGAAGCCGCCAGCAGAATGTTTGGAGTGTGTGCAGCTGCAGTTGGGTCTGAAGACACTGAAAGCTGTGCTGAAAGTATTCAGCTTGCCTCTTACAATGGAGGGGAAACACTTGCTTTGACACTGCATTTGATAACCATTTTGTAGCAGGAGTGCAGACCCTTTCATTTGCAGGGAAAGGGAAGACAGCTGTGGCTGTCTTCAGCGAAACTTGCTATTCTATATGTGAGAGAGTGTGCTTGTTAAAGGAGGACAAAAGGGTGCTTACTGAGGTTCTGCAGGTGGCTTTTGGTTATTAACCAGAGGAGCTCAGCTAGTCCAGAATGTGTTGGGCTGCCCTAATTCCCCTCTAAAGGAATTTCAGTTGCTGCTTGGGGATAACCGGTGCCATGTTGGAGGCTGCACTGTGCATTGCCTGAAACTCTAARCTGCTGCTTTGGAAGCAGAAGTTTCCTATCTGCTAGATCATTCTTCCATAGCACATGTTTTCCATGTGTGAGTTCTGATTTGGGCRGTTTTGGAGAGGAATCATCTCTAACAGTATCTTCTAATTCATATGTAGATGAAGCTCTTTGAGGTACCTGTGGTTTAAAAAAAAAAAAAAAGCTTGAATTATGTAAATTGAGAAAATTTCTTACAAATTACCTTTCAAACAGGTTGGATCCCTGTCTTAATTCAAACGTCTTTAAAATTATCTCACCTAGTTTTCCTCCATTGTTCTTGATCAGCAATTGACCTTGAGCTGGCTTGGTTCTTAAAATAGATCAAATAAGTGTATCGCTTCTTTTGATTATAATACAGATTCTGTTTTATAAAGTGCTTGCTGAAATGAGTGTTGCAGGTTCTTTAGTTGCTAACATTTTATTACTACACTTTGAAGCCGCCTGAGATTGTGCATGAGACAGAAAATCCATTTCCTAATTAGCTGATTGTTTTAACATGTATGTCTGAGAGCTGTGTGTTGGTAGTTGAGT
The DNA here is from genome assembly GCA_014549065.1 of Cardinalis cardinalis. Taxonomy (NCBI): domain Eukaryota; kingdom Metazoa; phylum Chordata; class Aves; order Passeriformes; family Cardinalidae; genus Cardinalis; species Cardinalis cardinalis. The sequence continues at coordinate 73,484 of JACDOX010000435.1, read as the reverse complement.
ACTGGYTATACGTATTAATTTGTCTTCTTGTGGAGCTGATAATCTGGATTATCTCTTCAGGCTCTCACCTTCTGATAGGTCAAATGCAGAAAGTTTGCACCTGCAACACCATTGGAGACTTTGCTAAAGGCAAGACTTGGGTTGTGAGATGATTTTGCAAAAGAACCCTGGGAGACAGCCTTGCCTTTACAAGGACTAATTGCACTATGTGTTTCCTTGTGTCTAACACGCYTGAATTTTAATAAATGAGAAATTATTGCTCCTTGTTAAGTAAGTAGGTAGGGTAGCTAAATATAGAGGAAGTCAGACTGCGGGGTGGTGGGGGGAAGATCCAGTTTCAATGGCTGCGGAGGAGGAACATGCAACAGCAGCACTTCAGAAAGCATCACCCAAGCTATTCCTCAGGTCTGATTCCTTTGGCTCCACACAGAGCTCCTCATGTGTCCCCAGATGCTGCCCTCACTCTGGTGCTGCCTCAGTATTTGTGGCATCACCTTGAGCTCCTGCCTGTGCTCTGTGCTCTGCTAGGGTTGGAAATTTTTGTGATTCCCATCYTGGAGCTGTGAGTGTGAGGTCGTCATTTCCACCAGGAAGGACACCTGAGTTAGGGGCAGCCCTGCAGTGAAAATTGTTAAGAGCCATAAGAAACCCCAGGCTGTATGTGGAGAGAAGGATGGGGGTGAGAAAAGGAGACACAGGAGGGGTGGAACGAGGTTGCATTTTAATCAGCCTTTAGGGGAGTTAAGTAGGGAAGGCTACTGGACACACAGAATGAGACAAAACTACAAAACACCTTGATAAGAGAAGAAAGCCCTGTGTCAGCACAGTTGCCCACAAGGCAAGAGCTGTCAGATCACTGTTTCCTGACACCTTCTGTCTCTTCAACACCTTTTGTGCTGTTTTTCTCTTCTCGTCAAGGTTTGGCTGACAGAGTGAAAAAAAAAAAAAAAAAAAGATTTTTCAGAGCAAATCACAGCCGGAGGAGCTTCCCCAGTTGCAGATTGTTACCCAAGGGAACTCCAGACCTAGATCTCAACCCATTCCTCAGTAAACAGCAAGGGTCTCGTGAGATAGAGATTGCCATTGCCACATCTTATGCAACAGCACAGATGTTGATTTGTGGCTCCTGTCTGTGCTCCAGAGCAAAGCTCACCCGTCAGCAGCGAGATGTTTGGAGAAGGGAATTTGTCTGGGGCTCTCAGTAACCACGGCCATGAGCTATCATCGTTGCAATACAGGTTAAGAAAAAAAATAAAGTGCTTGCAATTACTGTACGAAAAACAGCAAACTTTGCCAGTTTTGACAGTGAGCTGGGAAAGGTGACTCAGGCTCAAAGGAGGTTTAACACCTGAGTTATCTTTCGAGACCTTTCGGAGGGAATCTGATTTTTAAAACAAATAGTGCAGCGCTCTGCAAAACTGATGAAAACTGTTTCCCTATTTCTCTCATTCATGTGAATTGTCTCATGATCAACCTGCAATTTTTCCTCGTAGGGGCACACATCTGGGTATATCTTTTACCTTGTGACCTATTTTCTTTAAATGTGAGAAAATGTAATATCTGCAAAACCTTTACCCCTCCCCCTGACAATGTGATTGAAATCGATTGACTGATTCAAAAGCAATTAGGTGGGGCTGACAGACAGACAGCACACAAGTTTTCTTCTGTAAGAAATGAGGTCAAAAACTCCATGGCCCTTTGAGATATCCTAAGGCCAGTATCAATAAAATTATATTTCAGATGTGAGGAAGGGTTTGCATGTCTGATGCCTTGCCCTTCTTATCCCCCAAATCTATCAGGTGGTCTAATAAAAGATATTGCCTTTTCCTACAAACCTTTCCTCTCTCTATAAAATGGGGACTACAAAATCTCTTGTCCCCTGGGAGTACTTATGTTGTGTATCCCCCTTTTCTGTAACAGAGGCTTTATTTTCCTCTGGTTTGCTCTGGTTTCAGTGCAGTGCCTTGCTGCCCTGAGTGCTGGAAGTACCAGGGGTATACCAAACCAGCCATGTGCTATTCGTTATTCTCATCAACACCACTACATTCCCCACAAGGTGGTGGGCAAAATCAGATTTTCTCTGGGGGGAATAATTTATTTTTTTCTCCTTATAAACAAATATAATCTGAGCCTGGCTCGCYGTCTTGGAAGGCTTCCAGGACAAGGTGATGTGCTCTTTTTGGGATAAGCATGTTTCACTGGTTGACAGCCACTGCAACAGCAGCATCTGAAAAAGAAGGCTACAACAATTCCCTCCGTGGCAGGAGTYGCTGGGTGATGTTCTCTGACCTGTGTTATGCAAGAAGTCAGACTGGATGATCAGAGCAGTCCCTTCTGGCCTCAAAATCTATGAATCTGTGTTCTGATTACACATCTGAGAATGTGCAACCCAAGTTGAAAGTGGTGATTTATTGGATGCTAGCTACAGGCAGCCTCTTGTTTCTGAGTAAGCAACTGCTTTTAAAAGGGTCCCCGTAGCTCGGTGGGGCACAGACAGCTGTCAGCTCTTTTGGGGAAGAGAACTCGCCCGTCTATTTCTGTAAAGCACATTTTAAATTTACAGCTCTGTGCAAGTGCTGTTTTACAGTAAGGATTGACCCTTTCTGGAGATGGCTTTGTGGTTGATTTATAGGTATATCCCCAGTAGGGCTGCTTTGGGAGGAGGCCAAGGTGGGTGAGATCCATCTTTTCCCTCCCGGCTTGTGGATCAACTCATACATGAAAGCATCCTGGCCTGGCTGATGTGAGTTTTGTTGTTGCATCCTGCAGAGGACTGTTTGAGTCTCAGTGAAACAGATGATGTGTCAACAGCCCTTAAGAGGCTTGTCTTCAGCCTGTGGTTTCATTTGCTTCCAAAGACTTCACATGCAGAGCAGAAGATTCCTGCAGCAGCTGGGAGTCACTTTAAAGACACCAAGACACTTTAAAGACACCAAGCTCCAACATCTTGGAACAAGGGAGCCCCAGTAGTACCTTCAGATGGCTGGAAGGAGGAGGATGCACCTCAGATGTTCTCTGAGAGCTGGGATCTTTTAAAACACTGGGGAAGGAAGCGCAGAAGAAAGGCCTTGGTGTGTTGATGAGCCAGTGGTGAGGGACTGGGAGAGGTGTCTCCATGGGCAGACAGAATTTTAACTTCAGAGCATCAGTAGGATTTCAAACAGCATCTGSTGGTCCTGTTGCTGACCTCAAAAGACACGTTGGTCAGATTTAAAGCAACAGAAACCATCAGAAGCCTCTGTAAAACCAATAATGGAATGAGGAACTGCCGTTCATAAAACATTTCTCTCTTGAATCTCCGGTGAGATATTTCTTTTAATGGTGGAAATCTTGGGCTGCATTATTATTATCATTATTACTGTTATATGAAATACATGGTGACAGCAGATAAACATCAATGACTAAAGAGCTCTGCATATTCAAGAGTGTTAGGTTTTAGTTCTGGAAACCACTCTTAAATCAATTATGGCAATACTGCACTTTATTAAAACAGTTAAATCTACCCTAACAATGAAACTGTCATTTTGAATTAGAAGAGCAACCTACTAACTTGTAAAACATGTAAATATCAAGGCAACCATATTTCTAGGTATATACATTAGTTTTATTTACAGTACTTCCTTAATTGTGAGGATTAACTGAGTAGAGATTGCGCTCTAAATATTTCCACAGTTATTAAAATGCATGTTTACATTTGCTTAAATTGTGCAAAAGTAATTTAGAAGATGAATTTCAAGAAATATTGAGGAAATCTGCATACAGAGAATGTAATTATTATTGATATTTGCATAACTTCCCTTTCCACTTTCATGCACTATTACAAACCACACAGAACATGACTAAAGAAATTATTAGAGAGGCTGCTGTAGTACAAATATGGATTCATCAATAAATGTTCAGGCTTCTAGGCGAGAAACAAACGACATGGCTGTGGAGAAGAAATATTACATTTTATTTAGATAGTTATTTGGAATGGGATCTGCACAGATAAATCTATACTCAGAATATAGCAGTCTGTTATGACAGAGATGAATGCTGTTGAAAAGAACAAGTGAAATACAGAAAAAAAATTCCAAATGCCAATGGAAGGCAGTACAAAGGTTAGGAGATATGCGAGGCAGATGTGCTCCAGGTGTGGGGATCAGAACTGGCCAACAGCAAGCTGAGTTTATCACTCCAGCAGTGATGAAAAGATCCTGATTCAGGGGTGCTAAGCAAAGCAGAAGAAGCCTCCAAGTGCAACAGCAAAAATCTCCATCAGGGCCTGTTTGAAAACAAGAAGGTCCTGGTGATATCTGTGATCTCAAATCCTGATGCACAACTGTGTGTCTCCTGCAGCCAAGAAGCTGCTCTGTGTTCAGTGAAAAACAAACTCCAGCTGCCACCCAAGGGCACATGGAACAGGGAGTTTTGTGCATTTCTGGAAGAAAGAAAAAAAAAAAAGGAAAGAGAAAAAAAAGGAAAAAGTGAGCTGGGAGTAAAACGAACCAAGAATGAAATGACAAAAATGATTAGTGGAGCACTCTCTGGAAGCAGCAGCTATGCCCTATATTAGGTTTCCAAAAGAGGCCAGTGATTACTGACTAAATGTCCTTCAGCTTCTGCAAATCAGGACACTTTGAAAGATGCATGAAGAGGTGGTTTTGGGTACCTTGGTGGGCACATTCCTACCTGAGCTGCAAGAAAGAGCTGAGAATCCCACAAGACCTTGCAGTGGTGAGGCTGATAAGGGCCCATGCACAGAGAAGGACCCTGTGAGTGTGTGTGTGTTTGTGTTTATGTGCTGTGCCTAGTGAGACAAGCAATAGAAAAGAGGAGCCTTGTCAAGATTATCTGTCATGAGATAGGAGAAACCCATGTATCACTCATCCTGAAGGCTGTGCACCAAGGAGCAGGAGAACCTCGCACTCCCCTGACAATGAAAATAATGAAGTCAGATTATCCAAGGAAACTGTGAGTTTGCCTTACCCACAAACCTCAGCCGCAGGGGGGGAAGAAGAATTATCAGAAAGGTCACTCTGAGCAGTCAGAGTCAAGGACAGAGCTGAACAGCTCCTGAAACCCATAAGGAGCAAACACAGAGCTCACAAGGAGGGGGGAAGCAAAATGAGTCCAAGGGAAATAAATAACAACATGAAAAAAAAAAAAATTAATGCTGCTGAGGAAGCATAGGAGACATTTCTCTCCATGTTGTGAAGACCTACAATGGCATGCTGATAGGATCCCCAGAGAGAGCACATCATCTACAACTATGCAGYGCTGCACATGCTGGTACTACTAATAAAAGAGAATGGTTCAGATCACAGAAATTAATTAGTTTAGAACTGCAACCACCAGGAAGAGAGCATGCACACAGCAGCATCCCAAAGTGTGTTCTTATTAACGATTCTCTGTCTGGTGTGCTGTTGACAGAATTCTGTCTGTCTCAACAAAACTCTGGAAGCAGCTTTAAACTTCAGGCCCCCATCAAACAGCAAGCGGTCTCCCGGCAGCATGCCTGCATGGAAGCTAGTAAATCCAGCAAATAAGGACTCGACAGCATCTCCTGCTGTCACAAGGAAAGCTTCAGCTTCTGTGCTGGAAATGTCCCTTCTCCTTGAGGGGCCATCACTTTGCAAGCACTTACCGTGCCTGAAAAGCAGAGCTGTGCTGTTAGTTCTCAACGCTGCGAGTCCTGCCCTCCTAATCAAAGCCATCTGTGGAGGGGAAGGGGCTTGGGAGCCTCCAGCACCCTGCAGGATGGAGCCGTGCTCCTCACAGACTTCCTCGCTGTGGAGAGCATGTTTTCCCCCGTGCTGAGAGGCAGAACAAAGGCCTGCATGCATTTTCCTTGCCTACCCTTCATGCAAGAGGGGGCTCGGCTCTCCGAGGTCCGGAGCTCATTTAGAGGCACCTCAGTAGTTCAGAGTTCCCATGTCCAATACTTCATCAGGCACAATTTACTGCAGTGAGATGTGATATACAGCAGGGCCATTTCATCTCCCAGAACTTTAGAGAGGGGGGTCTGTGTTTTAGCATCTACCAGTTTTATCTCTGCCATCTGAATCTCATTTCCAGGATAACCAAGGGTCCTTCTAATTACTGCTCTGGTGAATGTATATTGCTCCAAGCCCTTGTGATTTGGCTGAAAACCGGGGAAATGCAGACTGATGTTATTAGTCATTTCTTCAGGGGAAACCCACTGGCACAAAGTGAAAAGTYATAATAAAGCTGTATCAATCTGACTACCTATCTGGCTACCTTGTAGAAGTGTAGAGTTTGAATAATATGCCTGAACTTCTTAGAGATTTTAGGACAGCAAGGTCTTGTAATGGCTCTTGCTGTCCTAAAATTTCTGAGAGCCTAAGATGATGGCTGGCAGCAAGTTCTTATTCAAGCACCAGAGAGGACAACAGTATTTTGTACAGCTATCCATGCCTTGTCCCTGTGCCAGAACACACATTATGGGTCATGATGCAGGACCTCTGATGCTCCAGGCATTTGYTGCTGCTGTGGTTCAGTGACCACAAAACACAAGGGGTCTGCTCCAGCCCTGCCACTGATTTGCCACGTGACTTTGGGCATGCTATGTCCCCTGCCTCAGTTTCCACATATAACATGCAACGTTTTCAAATCAATTACCCATGACAGTGAAACTAGAAAGAACGCAGCATTGATCGCTCTTCTCCCCCCTCTCCCCATTGGACATGAGGGTTGTGATTTATCTATTGCATTGGAGTATGTATCTGTGCAGCACTCAGTGTCTTGTAAATACTCATTAATATCCTAGGAAAGCCCCCATGAGGTTGGTGGAGCAATATAGCTCTCATTCTGCATTTGAATCACAGTGATATGAAAGACCAAAGGACACATTTTAAAAGCAATCTTTTGTCTTTGTATCTACCTTTATTTGCATCAATCTGCTTTTTAAAAGCTGGCAAGATGGAGATTCCACAACCTCCACGGACAATCCTCCCCAGTCCTTAACTATTCTTACCATCAGAAAGCTCCCCTTGATGTCTGCCTGATCTAAATCTTCTTTGCTGCATTTTAAGTCCTTGGGTGTGGAGAAGCATTTGAATCTTTCTTTTCTGCAGCAACTCAACTGTATGAAAGGATTACCTTCATGACTCACCACAGATTTGTCTTTTCAGAACAATCCTAACTCATCTGGTCTTTCTGTCTTAGACATGTTTTTAAGATTTTCAATCATGCTGCCATTTCTCCAGGGGGATTTATGTCTCTCTTCAAGTGTAATGTCCGAAGCTAGACACATAATTTCTGATACAGCCCAGGATGCCATCGTCCTTCTTGGTCACCTGGGCACCCCTGGGCTGTGTCCAGCTGCTGGCACAGCACCCCCAGGGCCTGTCCCAGCCCCTTTCCCCCAGCCTGSAGCTCCATGGGGCTGTTGTAGCCTGAGGGCAGGACCCGGCCCTTCCCCTGGCTGTCCCTCACCCCATGGATCCAGCCTGGCCAGAGCCCTCTGCAGAGCCCTCCTGCCCTCCAGCACATCCACATCCCAGCCAGCCTGGTGCTGYCAGGAGCTGCCTGAGGGGCCCTGGATCCCCCCTTTGGTGAGGATGTCAAACAGGCCTGGCCCAGCACTGATCCCACGGGATCTTCATTCCACTCTGTRTTCCAGCTCAGGCTTTTTGGAAAACTGGTTTTACTTTTAAAGACAGATACAAAGAAGGCATTAGTGCCCCAGCTTTTTCTGCACTTTTGATCACTGTTTTCAGCTACATCCAATGAAGGATGGAGGTTCTCCTTAGTCCTCCTTTGCTGATGGTGTATTTTTAGAAACATTTTTATTATCTTTTACAGCAGTAGCCTGATTAAGTTCCAGTTGGGCATTGGCCCTTTTAATTTTTTATCTCTRTGTAATAACCTCATAACATCCCTATTGTCCTCTTGAGTGGCCCGATCCTTCTTCCAAATGTGACAAACTTTCCTTTTTAACCTGAGTTCTGGAGCCAGCTCTCTGTTCAGCCAGGCCAGTYCTCCCCACTGYCTCATCTTTTGGCACGTGAGGACAGTCTGCCTTTAGAATTTCCCTTGTGGAGAATATCCAGTGTTCCTGCACTCCTTTGTCCATCAGGATGGTCTCTCAAAGGACTCTCTCAGCCAGACCCCTAACCAGGCCAACATGTTCCCTCCAGAAGCCCAAGGTGGCAATTCTGCTGCAYTCCTCCTTACTTTGAGAATCAAAACTTCTTTCATTTAATGGTCACTTTGCCCAAGATGGCCTCAGACTCTTCCGCCACCCTCCAGCCCTTCTCTGCTCCTGGAAAACAAATCCAACAGTGCCCACCTTCCCTCGTTGCCTCGCTCACCAGCTGTGTCAGGAGCTTCTCTGCCACACACTCCAGGAGCCTCCTAGACTGTTTTTTTCTGCTGTGTTGAATTTCCAGCAGTCACATGGTCACTTCATCTTCCCCTCCATCCTGGCTGGGCGTTCTGTAGCAGATTCCCGCCACATCTGCCTTGTTGGCCTTTTCCCTGATTCCTGTGCACAAACCATCAGCCCTGTTGGCTTCCAGCCCTTCCTCTTTGTTGCCCAGGCTACATTCATTGGTGCAGACCATTTCCAGATGTTTCCATGGCTTTTAAGACATCAMTAACCCTTGTGTGTTTGACACCACATGGATCTCCATCCCCTGCCTTCACTGAGACAACAGACTAAAGGATTTGAGTGGCACAACAAGACACCTCTGGAGGCAGAGCACTGCAGAATCCTCTTTGAAACATTTTTAGATTTAATTGCTGATAATTATTGTTTCGGTATGATTTCAAACCACTTTGTACCCACAGTACAGTTTTATTTAGATGCTTTTAGATTATTTATTAGGATGTCTTCCTAGATAAAGTCAAAAGCCTTACTAAATTTGATTTAGATGAAGCCTACTATCTCCATCCACATGAGGTCTGTTTCTCTGTCAGAGATAGAAATTAGGTTGTTTAGACATGATTTGCTCTTCAAGTTGATTCCCTGGGTTTGCCACCTGCTTGCAGAGGATCTCTTTACAGAAGAGTGAAGCAAAAAGACATTGAGTAGTGCCACCTGACAATATCTTTCTCTCCCCATTGAGTAGCAGACCAAGATTTCCCTTTTTTGGGGTTTTGTAGGGTTTTTGTTAGGGTCTTTTCTGTATGGAGGAAATGTGTCATTGTAGTTATTCTTCTTTCCTATTGCCATAATCCTTTTCTGGTTTATATTTTTTGGTCCTGTGTTGTTCAYGACGTTCTTTTATGTTTTTATTTGCAACTAGACCTATTTTTTCCCTCCTGCATGACTTTTTCCCATGTTCTTCATAAAAATGCAGCAGTTGTGGTTCAAACAGATTTGTCTCTCCTGCATTTTCTCTTCCTCCTCAATTTTGGAGCAAGGACTTCTTGTGTTGTTAGTTTTGCCTGGTCTCCCTTTTTTCTGTCAGCCTGTCACTCCTGGGATATCACCCACCTGTTTAATTTACTGATGATTCTCTTCTTGAATTCTTGTGGGATTTTTTTTGGGGTGTTTTCTGTACTCTTTCTCTGGGATAAAATYGCAATTCTTCCCTGTCAGCAAAGAATGAAGTGCATTGGTTTTAATAGTGAGACTAATTTATCATCAAATAGACCAGCTCTTACCGTGATCAGAATTTTCCATCTCTTTCAGAACAGAGTTTCACTAGGGAAACGTCGGCCAAATGCAGAAAATATGGTGTCTCCTTGCTTTTAAAAATCCGCATTTGTGAAAAGTTTACACAGATATTTTCTGGTCATTTCACAAGAAAAAAAAAAGCAGCAGAGCCAGCAGTAGAACCAAATCCCTGTGGCCTGCTGCAGTGTCAAAACCATGGATTCATCCATCATTGCTCTCTAAATTACATTTTTGTCACTTAAGAGAATGTAGACTTCCCTGCATTTGAAGGAAATTGTAGATTCACTGAACAATCACCCAAAAGTAAGTAGTCCACAAACTGATAGGGAACTCTGATGGTCTGAAATGGGAATCGTCTCCTTTGGAACCTGATGCAGCAAAATCCATCAAAGGTAATTCAGAAGTTGCTTTGAATTTTGCAGGTAAAGCATGGATTCTGGGGCAAGATGAATTTCCAAATCCCTTTTAGAACCTTCACAAAGAACACAAATGATASTTAGTTAAATCTATGCTGTATGTTTAATATCTTTAATACATCTGTTCTGTTGTTTGAGTAGAGAAAAGCCACGTGCTTCGTTGTGAGGGCTTGCATGGATCCATCTCTCTGTTTTGGCTTTCTTATCTTTACTGAAATCAAACCAGGCGGCGCTAATCCTTCAAACAAATTATAATTTATTTCTCCATGTTCAAAGTACGAGGATTCCTTGGTTTCCCTCACACTGATGAATTCGATGATTTTCATTGGAAAAGGAATGGTGTAAGCATAAGACACAATTAAATAGATGCCTGCTGTAGTTACCACATTGGTATGCTCCCTTTGGCTGGTTTGAGCACACATTTCCTCCACTGAAGTCAGTGCTGCCCATACAATCTGATTTCTATACCCCTTCCTACATTCTGTGAGTGTCTGCAGAAATCTGGGCCTATGTCCCCTTTCTGACCTCATGCTGATGTAATTCTGCTGATTTTCAATGGAATTACATCGGTGTTAAATCGCCAGCTTTATTTGGGTTGTTCGCTGGGATCCGTGTGGAACGGGTCATTTAAAAGGTCATGCATTCTTCTTGTATGAAAACAGTGAGTGCTTTTGGGGAAAAAAAAAAGAAAATTTCTTTTTTCTTCCGCATTTTATCAGTCTAACACCTACTTTTTGGGTGTTGCAACAATATAAATAAATGTTGCTATTCTTGGGAGCAGCTACTAGACAAACTAAATTTCCTCGGAGAGTTTTTCAAACCCTGCATTTTGCTACGTGTCACTTCCAGACAGGGGAGAGGCTTGGAGACTTTTGTAGAAGAGGGAGCATTCCAAAATGCTCATCGCCGACCTGCATTTCCCTTCTGTGGAGCAAAAATTAAATTCTCATGAGCTTCAGTGGGACCCAGTGGACTGTGCTTCCTCTTCTAATCACTGTGGCTGAAGGAACAATTTTCTGTGGCRCAGGGCATGATATCCATGAGCTGGTACACTTGCATGAGAGAAACCTGGACCATTGCACCCACCTTAGTGTTGCTCCCACCATTTCTGGGGCTGTAATGGGTATTTGAAGCTGTAGCTTGGCACTAATTTTTCTTTGAGGGAGCCATACCATGCTGAATGTGTTACACATCAGYGGAGCTGTGTTTTTGCAGGAGGTTTTCCTGGTGTGTTGGCACCTGGTGCCAGAAGATGCAGGACCTTTGCTGTGTCTCAACCACCTGGGCCTGAAACTCTGTGACAACATCTGAAAAACACAATTTCTTAAATTCCTGCTAAAAATTAATGCTGTATGTCCAGTATTATTTTAAAACTGTGCTTGTTCATTAGTTCTTCCAAGTTTAGGAATGGGCAGAGCAGACTGATGTGGCTTCTAATGTCTCATTACAGAAGCATGTCAAGCAACAGAACACTTCTTTCCCTTTCTTGTGTTGCTGCTGTTGTCAATTTAACTGCTCTTATGACACAACTTGAGCTTTTGCCTCATATTCTTCTTCCTTGTCCTCGTTTTGGGCCAAACTTGAGAGAATTCACTCTTTGGTGAATTTACATTGGTGTAAAAAAAAACCCAAAAGAAAACAGAAAACAGACAATAAGCTCGTGCTAAAAAGAAGAATRCCCCCAAAGCAATGAATAATTTCTGCATCCCCTCAGTGCCAAGGATTGAAATGTATCTACAAGACAATGTCCCTGGAACCTGGGGACTCAAGGAATTGCATTAGGGACATACAAAAGCAGTTGAGCTGTGTGCGCTGAAGTGACCGGAATGAGGACAAATGGTGTCAATGTAGCTAAAAGATAATTTACTGAGTCAATTTTGCTTGGTTGTAGGTGGGTGCACTTAGTTGGGACATACACTGAAGATGTCAGCAGAGCACCTACAGGGCCTTTCCTGCCCGTGCTCACAGATTTTTTGTTGTTTATTTAATGCTGCTGATCTCCAGTGCTGAGAGAGGACCAGCAAGAAATTAACAGAAGATTTACCCTTTCATCAGGAAACAAACCCAAAGGAGGAGAGCTAAAGCTGGCCAGACTTTGAGTGAATCACTTGGTGCTCTGCCTCCCAGAATGACTCCTCTCAGGAGCACAGCATTCCCTACAAGCATGGACTGGTGCCCCCAGGAAGGACATTTGCCTGACCTAGCTCTCACCCTTGTCAAGAACCTCCAGCTGCCCAACTTTTAAAAGATGAGGCAAAGACTCTGACTCTCAGAGGAGAATCTCTGGCTGACCAGAGACTCATCTGAACTCCTTGCCCTTGGCAGTGGCRTGACTGGATCAGGGAAGAGCCTGGCAGGTCTGTTGGTGTATGATGGTCTCACAGACAGCATCTGCTTCATGGTTTTGCTGCTCAGTGAATGATTGCTTCCTCTTGGTACAGGGCTTTGGATTCATTGTGATCAAAGGCTGGAAGGGATCTCACAAGGTCATCCAGTGAAATCTCCCGCTCTGATGTCCCAGAAACCTCATCAGAGAGTTTAAGCCCTCTTTTCTTTTAAGTACAAGAAGAAAATTTGGTGCTCTACAGACAAATATGAAGTTCACAGAATTAGCTAGTTTGAAGGATTTTCCAGTATGCCTATTGGCTTGATAGTTGACCAGTCATGATATAGATATAGATCTAAAATTGATTGTACGTAATACATATTATATTATATTATATTATATTATATTATATTATATTATATTATATTATATTATATTATATTA
>JACDOX010000435.1:43152-60424 GCA_014549065.1 Cardinalis cardinalis | reverse complement strand
GGTGCCTTCTGGAAAAAAATTTCGCTGTTAAAAGTTCTTTGCTATTCAGTATCAAATTAACTTACTGTGGAGCTGCCCTGCCACTCACTGCATGATTTAAAGCTTTTAGAAGCTCATGTTATCACTGTGTATTGAATTAATTGTGRTCTGCTCCAGCTAGACTCCATAATGTAGGTGGCTTCTTTGCATTACTTCAAAAATGCAAAATATTTAGATGGAGAACTAAAAATCATTTTTCCTTACAGATGCCTCACTCAAGGAGACCGCTATGAAACTTCCTTGATTAAGGCAGCAAGGAATTTCCCTGGCATAYGTACATAATCTGGATTTTACTCTTGGATGGGTTTTTTTAGCTTCTGCTGAGCTTGAAAGTTCATTAGAGCGAGGATTGTCTCTTTCAGGTCTATTAGCACAGTGAAGCTATGCTTTATGAATGCAGAAAGACATCATCCTGTCTTAGATGGCATGGCCCAGTGTGCTGCTCATCAGGCCAYCTGATTGCCAGGTGATTGCTTGCTGGATTGGTAATCTGGCTGTGAGAACATGACAAAACATGAGGTTTGTGAGGTTGAGCTCTGTGAGGATTTTTTGTTGTTGTAAATTTCATCCTCATTGTCTCTGGGCTTCTCMGAAAGGTTTAGGTAGCAAAGTAGATGTCAGTTCTCATCCTGCCTCTTCTAGGACCTGCCATGAATCTCCTAACAATCACTGTGTCCTCTATTTTAAACAAAAGCTGTGTCCTGTAGTTCCTCACACTTGGCTGTCATAATTCGTTGTTAAAGAATGTGCCACAACTACTTCTTCTCCTTCTTCTTCTTCTATTTTTTTTTTTTTTTTTTGCCTTGGGTTGCACTTTCTCTCTTGATTAAACACAATGTTTTCTGCTTATGTTCATTTTCTGACCTCTCCTAGCTTCTGATCATGTCCCTGCTGAGTCTATGCCTCTATTATCATACTCTGTAATGCTGTGGACACCTGCTAAGACTGAAAAAAAAGCACCATTTTTCAGCTGAAACAATTCCCTAGCAGACTGTGATTCCAAGAGTTAAGCCGTGGAATCTGAATTTTTCCCACTGGGTGTTTAAAGTGCTCAGCACAAGTAACTTGCTGTCTAAGCTAACCTGTCAATACTGAGGCATGTCAGCTGACATTTGAGCAGCTTTCTCTCCAACTGGTTTGTTAGGTTTAAAATAATGCTRTCTTTCTTCAGAACTGAGGGATCCAGGCAGACCCAGATTTGATCATATTCCTTATAGAATCATAGCAATGGTTTAGCTTGAAAGGGACCACAGGGATCACCTGGTTCCAACCTCCCCTGCCATGGACACCTTCCACCAGACCAGGTGTCAACTTCCAGTGAGAGACAACCCAGAATCACATTTTAAGAAGCTTAATTGATATTTTTTGAAAATTGGACATTATCTTATTTAGGTATGATTAAAACACTGATTTAGGTTAGGCGGGAGGATTAAAAAGCTTCTCAGGAATTCTTCCCAGCCCTTTCTCTTCTAGCCCCTTTCACATTATTTAATTTTTTTTTCTCCAATTCCTGTTTATCAGAGGACTTGCATCTGTGTCTATATAAAATGTCTTTCTCCCCTTTCATTTTTGCTCATTTGATCTTTGAAAGTGATAGTCACATTCTTACAGTCTCAACTGCTTACATTCAGCTGTCCCAAAATCAGTTCTCTCTCAAAAATTAGTCCTATGGGCAAAGAACTCAGCCCAGTTTTCATGGTTTGGGKTTTTTTTCCCTGATTAATTATTAGTAATTTTACATTCCAAACACTTCACTTCTACAATCATTTTAGCTGAACTACACAGGGTAAAACATTTTAAGGATTTCTGCACAGTACTTTGATATGGAAGGCACAGATGTAACTGCAAGATTTGCTCAAGCTAAAGAATTGTGACATGAAATTTTAGTATTTCTTTCAACAGGTTATCTAAATCAGATGAGGAAGTGGGCRTTTAGAAACGTGACTGCAACCCAACAGCAAGTTCATCTCCAGTATAGAAGAAGATCACCTATTTATTCATGCTTTATGCCCCAAACCATCTATATAATGAGTCAAAAACCGAACCAAACCAAACCAAACCAACAAAAAACCCAACTGTATTAATTTACATTYAAGATTGGAGATCAAAATATTAGGTTTTCCAGGCTCTACACATTCTGTCCAGTGTTCCAGCCCCTGAAGGAGCTTTGAATGCAGTGAAATTAGACCTTCTAAAGCAGAACAGAAGACTTCCACAATTTAATTTCCTATGAAGTACTGTGAAACCTTATTGGTATTTGTGCTGTATAATGATTTCATTATATTTTGATTTCAAAAGACAGACTTATTTCCCAGAAACTTGAAGTATCTAGAATATCACACACAGCTGCAAGGCTAGTTCTCCTTTACCCCTAAACTAAACCTAGTTTCCTCTGGATTGTCAGTTTCAGCACAATTTTGCTCAGTATTTTTTTGTTTAKGATTTCTTTGCTTTCATTATCCTAATACCTTTGGGGAACTAATTTTATAGTGGAAAATGAGACATARGGATTGGACAAAATAGAGAAAAATCATCAATTAAATTGGAAAATATGGAATAAACTCATAACTATAAAACATTGTAGCATCTTTGTCTGAAAGCTGGGAAACCATGGACTTAAAAGCAGTGCTCCTTTGCTGATGTGACTTTATTCCTACTTTGTATTTTTCCTTGAAAAAYAGACAGAATGAGAAAAAACAATTAGCTGCAGACCTGTAAGTAGTAAGTAATTAGGTTAAATTTTACTCTTGATATGTACTACAGAGTCTCACAGAGGAACTGAACCATGAAACTGAACTGCATGTCCATAGTGAGCTCCTCTCTGAAGACAGTCTATCTTTTTTTTTTTAAATATTGTTATCACTGAAAATTTCCATATGTCTTATCTACACAGAATTCTTGAAAGGATGTTTATAGACATCCTCTGGGATAGGGGACGTGTCAGATTGACATTAAATACCCTGTTGCAAAAAGCTCAGCAGTTAAAATATATTGAAGCAGGTGGCAGAGCTCTCACTGCACCAAACAGAAAACAAGGAATTTTTTTTTCCCTGCTTTGAAAGGAGCAGAGAAGATCCTGTTCTCCCCACTGATGCTCCTGTTCATGCTGAAGCCCTGTGTCAACCCCTCCACCCCTCAGAAGCCTGACCTGCGTCATCTCTGATTTGATATTATCATCACTAATTTGAGATCATAACTGAGCAGCGTGCTTTCAGGGCTGACACAAAACATTTGGAGCCCATATGGGAGAGCCTGTCTTGCCTCACGGTGCTCTATAAAAACCAACATGAGCTTCCTAAAGCAGAGCAGCAGAAGCCTGGGGAGGCAGCACAACATTTCCATCCTTCAGAGCTAGTCAACTTGCCATAAAGAACCTGCCCACTTCTCATCTGTGCTGCCCTGCCCTTTGCTGAGCTCGTGGATCATCTCTGTCTGTGCTAACTGCTACTGGCCCCCAAAGGTGTATTTGCTAAAAATAGCAGTGGAGACAGTTGACTGGAGAAAACTGAGCATTCTACGTGCTGACCTGTACTCTAGATCTCCTTTTTTTGTTTCTATAGATAGCAATATTCGGTATTTTTGCTCATAAATAGGAGGTTCTAGCAAAATAAAGATTACTTATCAGTAAAATAAAGATTACTTATCACTTTCAGTTCCTTTGGGTTTTTTTCCCTGGGATAAACATTTCTCTTTTTTTGACAGCTAATTTTTTTTTTAAGTGCAATAATAATGAAAAAGGGTGCAAATAATTTTTCTAGCCTTTAAAAATAAAATAGAGAACTGTATTTMAGTTACCATACTATTGGGGTAAACATTCAAATGAAATTTAAACATGCAATTTTACATGAAATTTTTCTTTACATAGTCAATTATATGTTCTCTACTAAAGAAAATTTTGACTTCACCTGTACAATCAATTTGGTCTTCCAGAGTGTTAGTCAATAGAACAAAAATAAGCAAGACATCTGTATATTTATGTGAGATAAAGCAAGCTGGTGAACAAAACCCAGCAGTCAAAGCGATACATCCTGCATTACTTTTGGTTCTTTCACCAGCTGCCTTTACAAATTAAGTGGAAAACTCTGCCATCCTGACACCCTGGCGTTTTTGCATTCACTTTGCAAAGGTGTAGATAACAGTGGGTGCACAACAAATGAGAATGGTGGTTGCATGGCTTCTCCATGTACTTGTGTTTAACCGGAGTATCAGGCTGGGTGGACAYATTAAAATAAAACACAAGGCATGTTTAGATTAAATTTGCCTCTATCATGAATCCCAGCCCTGCCGTTATCACCTCCCAGAAGGATGCTGCTTTATCAGCCTCTCATTAAACGTGAGCAGTTATTCCGTGTCTCCCCATTACTGCCTACATTTTAATTTTCCACATTCCCCTAGTGCTGCAGACAGCTCGTGGGCTACACGCCTGTGCACRGTGGCATTTCCTGATCTTGCAGCCTGATCTGCTGGCCCACAGAGCATCCCTTGATTTGTGGCTGCGCATTACCTCCARCCTCACTCATTCTCTCAGTTTGGAGAGGAGAGCGATGACTTTGTGCAAGCTAAAGGTGTTTCACCAGGGATGCATTTGCTCCTGCAAGCTGTGGGTTATAATGACAGCTGACCCCTGCACGTTGCAGGAGGCCTCCCCCTGGATGAATCCCATTCTCTGGATTGGCAGTTTTCCTCCTTTGGCACAAAGTGCTGGCGTACAGGATTCGCTGTCGCGCTGATAATTTACTAAACAGMGAAATTAAATCTTCTGATGGTCTCCTGCAGGAATTTCATTAACTGTAGGCCTGATTGAAGAACWTCATTGCTCAACTACAGCACAGGGATGCTGTTTAGCTGTCCTATGGAAAACATGCTCTCCACTTCTTTCCCTAGTAGGTCTGTTCTCCACAGGTTTGCTGTGCTTCCCATCTCTTTGGCAGGGGATGTGTGTTTTTTCCAGGACTTTGAACTCCTAAGTGCTTTTGAACAGATAACAAGAATTGGGTATTTATCCTCCATGTGTGTTGTAGAAGGGCACTGTTCACCATCATGSTGCACTGAAATGTGTGCAGGGAATTCAGATATGTCTGGCTGTGTAATAGAAGTAATGTTTTGCAAACCATAACTAGCTTGGTACAAGTGAARCAGTTTCAGAAGCTTTAGATCCACCAAAAGGAAAAGCCCAACTGCAAAGAATCACTTGAAAACTCAACCAATGAAGGGAAAAAGCAAAAAGAAAGAGAGAAAAGTCAAGAATTAGTTCCACAGCGCTGCTAAAATGCTTATGGCTGGTKGGGAGAAAGCTATGAAACAATAAGTAAATTAGTAGGTTTGTAAGGCAGGAGTAGAATCAAAGGATGGATATTTGTCATGGCCTGAAAAGGCAGGGTATTGTCAATGGTGGTTTGGGAGAGGCTGCACTGTACGTGAATGTTCAGGAAATGTTCCGAGACACATTTTAAGATTTCAGAGAAGAGAGCAATCAGTGTGGTTAATCTGGGTATAATCCATGTGGAGGCTGTGGTTTAAAATATGAAGATTGCCAAGAATAGGATCTGCAATCTGTGGCAGTGGAAAAAGTAGGCTTACCTCTGAGAGGGGACTGCATAGTATGGGGTGTGTCTCTAAGAGGCTGAGAAAAAAGAGGTGAGAGCAAACAATATAATAACCCTTTATGATACCACCAATTACTGCATGGGAAGAGTCAGGGAAACTGTAAATGAGATCCTCACTAGCCTGAGGTGCAAGAGGAATAATGGCTGTATCCGGAAAAGAACCAGCTTTGTTGAAGAGTGAACATATATCAAGGGAAATAAAAATTTAGGGAAGCTCCTTTGGAAAAAAATTAACAAATCAATGATAAAAAATATATGATTTCCCCTTTCAAATGCACTTGCAAAAAGCAGAAGTGATTTAAACCTATATTTGGACCTACAGACAAATGTCTTTGCTGCACAACATCATGGATCTTCAGCCTGGTGCTTCTTTGATCACACTGGTTGGGGTGAACTGTGTTTTTCACCCTTCAGCAACTGTTTTCAAAGAGTAGAAAGAGGCTGGAGTGGAGCAGAGGCAAGCTGTCCTGTGTTACAGGGCAATGTTCTAAGATGTCCCATGAAATGAGACCTCTGACCATTCCCTGTTGCGGGATCTCACCAAGGTGAAGCTCAGGCTGGCCTCGTATTTTCATCTGTTCTGGCAGTGAGGTGTGGGAGTTGGCAAGTCAGCTTGGTTTTTTTCAAGGGGAAAGATCTTCAGCTCCCTTCTGACTTCCAGGCTGCAAARACGCCAAGGAAGAGCCTAAACACTTAAAATGAGCAAGAGGTTTTGCTGTTCAAGACATGACCGTGGCCTAAAAAATGTTCATGTGGGTCCAGAGGCACAAAAACTGAGCCTTGATAGAGATTCCTGCTGAGAACATTCCTGAGCTGATTCAGCTGCAAATGCCAGCACACTAATTTCACCTGTGGAGACAAAAACAGCCAAACATGACTGAGGTCATATCAGTCCCTTGGGCTGTGGGACTTGAAAACCTTCTTCAGCCATGTGGGCCAAGGATGCTTCAGGCTGCCTTTGACACCTTTTTCTTCTACAATCTCCTCCMGGTGCAATGTCATCAAAGAATGAGGAAAATATTTTGTGCTTTGYTCAGTCACTGATCATGACTACACCCTGAAGCTACTGAATTGTGCTGGACTAGTTTCAGTGCCAGGGCTCCTTTGTTGACCTGGATTTATGAGGTACTTYGAGGCCTTGTGCCAATCCACAAAGTGAACAGGCATTTTGTCCCCAAATTATCAGAGTCAATCCACACAGGTCGTCAGGGAGGCTGACCAAATTCTTCGTAATTTTTTCTCTACCAAGGCAGAGTCTGGTAGGGACTGACTGGTCCCTTTTGAACTTAGCTGAAAGCCAGATTTCCTGCATGAATTGGTCTGAAACCCTCAGTTAAAGAAGGTTCACACTTCAAGGGACAAATCAAATGAGATATATTAAAATAAAAAACAGCAGGTAAATATATTTTTTAAACCCATTGAGAAGTTTGTAGARGTTCAAAAGGGTACTCATGAAACTAGAATTTGGTGTTTGTACCAAACTCTTCACTTGACGGGTCTTATCCACCTTCTTTCTCTGTGGGCATTGGGAAAATCTCAGCTGTGTGTGGTCTCCAGTACATATGGGAGACATAGCTGGAGCTWAAACTGTCTGTGTTTGTAGCTGCATTTAGTGTCTTTGGCAGAGATTTTCATCACTTTACCACACCATCAGTTTCTTCCCAGTCCTGCTACACTTCCCTGTACCTCTGCAGAAGTTCTCACAGAAACTGCTAGAGCTCAACCTGTTGATCTCTCCCTTTTCTTCCCAGCCTCCTCAACAATTTACCTCCTACAGAATAAAATCTGGCTCACAAATGGAGCCTGGAGTTGAATCAGATGACATAAAGCATCATCTAGAATGTAATGTTACTTTTTATCAGTTTCTGCCRCTTAGTTTTCTTCGGGTCAGTCCTTGCTATTACTGCCCACAGGTCCTATTGTTCATTTTTGTAAGGCTTGGATTATCAATAATGACTGAACTATTTTCAACAGTCAGAAGGATCTGATTATTTATAGACTTTTGAAGCCAATTGGAAGCATCCACTTAGTATTACTTGGTCCTATCTGGCATCTTCTTCAAGTAAACACCAAAAATAAAAGGTAGTTTTCTTTGAAATAATGACACTGATAGAACTACCTCCAAAGTACCTGTTAGTACTTGGAAACAAGGATTAATGTACATCAAATACCATATGCCTAGGAAAAAAATATCATAGCTAAATTTGCATCTCTTCCCTCACTCAACTGCTCTCTCAGTTCTGGYGAGAAGGTTCCTGAATTTCCAGGGCAATGATGTCCTGTTTCTCAGTGACACAGTGACATGGGGGAAGCATTTATGCACTGACTAGCCTTGTGCCACGAGTATAGGGCATTGCTCTGGTGTCTCTGTGCTGTCAGGAATGTGATCATAAATTAGTAAAGATAATTGTTGTGATACACTTCAGCTGCTATTGTTTTCACATGTATTTGAAGGAACAACACTGGGCACATGTGCAGCAGGTWATGCCTGCTCCAAAACAAGGCAGGCAGGGATTTCTGGGGTGCTTCTTCTAGTTTTACAGGTTTATKCAGAAGTGATTAAGCTCCACTTTTCAATTTCAGATCCCTCCCATTAATGAAGTGTCATACAGCTTTATTTGATAGCAGCGCAGTGAGGAACTGATGCAAAGGAGATGACCTACAGGAAAGGTTAAGGAAAAAAAAAATCTTTTTTACCAGACAACAATTGATATTCCTCCATTCTGACATCTTTTGATAGTAGATGGCTTAAGAGGAAGGYACAAAGCCAACTTGCAGTATCTAGCAACAAGTTAGAGCTTGGAGGGAATATGTCCTACCTTTGGAACAGCTGATTTGGGATTTTTTAAAAGTGTATCTGCACTATAGCCAGACCTTGGGTGCTTGGCAGTGACAGTGTGATGAAATTGCTGGCATCCTTTGTGGCTTGCACATGTACTATGAGTAGACTTTTTAAACTTCCCACTATGAGGGTTCGGTAGAGATTAAAGGGAGCAACCAATAATTACAGAAGGGGATCCATCAGGGTATGAAGGTGCTTGCTGTGGAAGAAGTGCTGCACTCTTGTAGGAAGCTCATTAGCCTCGGAAACTGTGCGTTTGGTCCCTCTTGCTGCTCTTTCTGATTTTAGCCTGAGATCTGGGTTTCCTCTGTAGTTAGTGACCAAGAAATYACTTCAGCAGTAAGGAATAAAGGTCTGGTTCCTCTCTGGCACTCCAAAAATTTGCTTCAAAATTATGACATCAGATAGTTTGTGATGGTAAGCACCTTTCTACCTTTCATCTTTGGGAGATGCCAGAATTCTCTCCTGSTTTCATTTTTACTCTTATTCTTCTCAGTTGTAAAGGAACTCAGTGGCAAGGAATTTCACCATTTTTCTCCATAAAAAAACCACCAGTGAACAGGTCAGAATTATCTAWGAATGAAGAGACTTAGAATCACAGAATTATAGAACAGCCTGAGTTGGAAGGGGCCCACGAGGACCATCAAGCCTAGCTCCTGGCCCTGCACAGGACTACTCCAAAAATCACACCATGTTCCTGAGAGTGGTGTCCTAATGCTTCTTGAACTCTGTCAGGCTTGGTGCTGTGCCCATTCCCTGGGGAGCCTGTTCCAGTTGCCAACCACCTTCTGGGGGAAGAACCTTCTCCTGATATCCAACCTAAACGTTTCCTGACACAACTTCAGGCCATTCCCCGGTCACCACAGAGCTCAGATCAGTGCCTGCCCCTCCTGTTCCCCTCATGAGGAAGCTGCAGAGCTGCAGCGAGGCCTCCCCTCACTCTCCTCCATCTCAACAGACCCAGCGCCCTCACGGAGCTTCCCCTCAAGGCCCTGCACCATCCCCATGGCCTCCTCTGCACACTCTGACAGTTTAATGCCTTTTTKATGTTGTGATGCCAGAACTGCACCCAATATTCCAGGTGAGGCCTCCCCGGCCCAGCGCAGAGCAGGACAATCCCTGCCTGGCCCGGCCGGCCATGCTGGGCCTGGTGTCCCCAGGACAGGGATGTCCCTGCTGGCTCCAGGGCACTGCTGGCTCATGTCCAACCTTCTGTCAACCAGGTCCCTTTCCATATCATGTTGTCCAGTCTATCATTCCCAGTCTGTCCATATAATCAGAGGAATATGCCCCATCCCAGGTACATCCCAGGTACAGGGGGAATATATATATGTCCATATATATATGTCCCTATATCCAGGTACAGCATGCAATACTGTTTTTCTTGATCACTGATTCCCACTCCATAATGAACATGTCTTTTACTCAGAGTTTTCCGAGGCTCTTGGGAGTTTACTCACTGCCAAAATGCTGAACGGCCC
The DNA here is from genome assembly GCA_014549065.1 of Cardinalis cardinalis. NCBI lineage: Eukaryota > Metazoa > Chordata > Aves > Passeriformes > Cardinalidae > Cardinalis > Cardinalis cardinalis. Next base: position 50,456 of record JACDOX010000435.1, on the reverse strand, counting down.
TTCAGCTGTGTCTGTGTGAACTATGTCTGGGCCTGAGCTTATCCAAGCAGCCCAAGGGCTGCAGCCCTTCAAGAAAATAGTGAAATATTGGAGAAAATAATGGGGAAAAGAAAAAATAATATTTCTAAATATTTTATTTTTAAAAAAATAAAGGAGTAAATAAAAATAATATTTCTCCAAAATATTGGAGAAAATTATGAAAACAGAACCTGTTGGACAGTGGACAAGAAGGCATAGAAGAGTGGCCTCTGTCCACATTCAAACCCCAAACACTAAGGTGAAAAAAGGATTAGAGGCAAAGCCAGACAAAAGCCTTGTTCAGACCTTAATTAGGGTTGTATTAGTGCTCCTTAGGGTTGGTATAACATAGCACTGGGAGCTCCTTTAGCATGCTCCACCAGGGACATAAAAACAATTAGCCTCTAGGTTTGGTAAGTGCTCATCTCAGCCCTGCTCTGAGTAAGCTCTTCCATAAYTTTCACAAGCCACTGAGGCTCCTGGGACCACGTGACTGATGCCCAAGGGGCCTTTGCAAAATGAGATTGAGGGGAGAAAYCTGGATGTGAAACCTCAGACCACTCCATGGTTTGGAAAAAGAGCCATGAAAGCTGTTTGAAAGAGCTGCCATCACCTGTCAGAGGATGGAAAAGATGGCAGGAGGAGGCAGGRGGAAGCCTGCTGGTCCAAAACAGGACATATGATGGTCAGCAAGCACCTCCACAGCCACTGGGACATTTCAGCACTTTCCTTGGGTGGCAAAGAGGTATTTTGGGGTCTGTGGTGTGTCTTGAGGTCATGCTGTTACTATTTCTTCTCTCCTCAGCGTTACAGCTAGTCCTGTCAGTCCTTGTGGTGTCTTAAATCTCCAAATATTTCATGACCAGGCCTTGAAATCAGCTCCACTCAGACATTTACAGGAACATTTGCAAGTTCATTCATTTGTCAAATTGCAGTTTCAAATTGTTAGCAGACTCGTGTCTCCAGCCCACTGCCATTCCAAAGACAAAAAAGGAAAAAAAAATAAAAAGAATTGAGAACTGAGAAGTCCAAATATTTTCATTCAACTTTTTTTTATAATCAAGCATTTTGGGGTAATGTTCTGCTTTAGTATGTAATTATATCTGAGTTTTCTGAAGCAGAAATTCCACCTTATCCCTAACTTAAAACATCTGATCCTGAATGAAATTCTGCAGGCAACCAAGGTTAATGTGTGCGTGCAGAAAAGCAGAAAAAGTAGGCATTTAGAAAAAGCAAAGCACCTAAGCATGATTATTAAAAGGAAAGATAAGAAAAAGAATGCTAGTTATTGCCAAGCTTTAGGTGTACCTGTGGTGGTGGCTGCCTTGCTTTTTTTGGGCAGGTTTTGCCTAGGACCTTCCGAGGAGAGCTTCTGAATTTCCCACGCATTTGCATTTGGAGGGGAACTGGTGTCACCTCTGTTCATCCCATTGCTGAAAACGGGGCAGAAAAGCCCCATTTCACACCACGGGACAGGCACAGTCAGATATGGAGCCAGGTCGCTGAGGCATCCCCTTCGTCTCTCACTGCTGGCCACATTTCATCACTGAGGCTGAAAGAATTTGGCTGCAGGGCCCTTGTGGCAGCCACTTGAGGCAGGACATTCCAGCCCTGCACAGCGTGCCCGTGCCTTTGTAAACCTGGTGAGCTGCTGTATTCACCAGCCCCTCAGACTCTCACAGCAGAAGTTGTTGAAAAGTCTGAAATGTAAAGTGCTTCATTGTGAAATCTCTGCTGCAGCCTCTGCAACTTGGAGGGTTATTCTATTTGGTATTGCTAGGGCTCTCACTGTGATATGCTTTAGAATAATGAGACATCAATTCTCAGTCAAGAGGCTATTTAAAAACACTCCTAATTTGATGGGTTGTGCAGATGAATTAGTTCATTCAACACAACTTTTGCCATTTATGCTGGTGGTGGGACAGGTGTTGTGTCTCCTGCCTTTGAGATTCTCCCTTTCTTTCTAGGAATAACTGGTGTGTTAGGCATTGTTCTTTATCAACTGAGCTTTAGTGTTGAGAATCAGGAATAGGTAAACTTCCAAACAAAGAGGGGATTGTTTGGGAATTAGATGGATCAAAATAAAACCTGTTGAACACTGGATGTTTCAAAAATATCTGGGCTTCACCCAGAGTGATGGAGGGCCAAGCCTCAAGGCATTCAGTGATGCCTGTAGGACCACAGCTTTGTCAGTAACTTCTGCTATAAATCTTCTGCTGCACAAAAAAAAACACTACAGGGAAAAAAACATTTCTCCRTTCCCCTTACTCCTAACCCATCCAGACCTGTAGTGAGAGATTGTCTGACCATTTATTTTGTATTAAAGGGAAGAGATGTTCCCAGGATCCTGGTCAGTGGCCAGGAAAACCCAAAACAACAGAGGCTTTGTACAGAGAAGAGACTGAGTTCCTCCAGGAACAGAAAAGCAGCTGCTGATGGGACAGCAGGACTTTTTGTTCCTGCATAAGGCTGTCCAGTTAACTGTGCAAAATATAAATTTGATAGCCAGATATGGATCAAATAGAGAACACAGCAGAGTCCCACTTTGCAGCAGCATCCCCAGAGATGCCAGTGTCTGCATGGGTAAGGAGAGCCATATCTTGAGCTGCAGGGTGAAGAGAAGTGCTCATGGTTGCTGCCAAGCTGCATCTGCTCTGCTGTGAAAGGAGGCTTTCATCTCTATGCCTAGTGATCAGGGAAAAAAAAACCCAAAACAAAAAAAAGCTTCATTGCTTTTGCCAGAAAGATCACCTTCTCCGGTCCCCTGTGTGGAACAGGTGGTGGATATTGTAGCTTTTTATTGTTTATGGTGAGAAACTAAATTCCTCTAAGTGGGTTATTTTGGTGTGTTTTAATTTTGTAAATAGTCTTCCACCCCAGTATCCCAAGAGCATAAGCAGCCACTGACAAATGAGTAAAAGTGTCTCAAATGTGTGTATGATTAATTSAATTCCAGTATATTTTATAAAAATTTCCATTCAGCAAGGATTGTGTGGTGATGTTTAAATGGATGGGGGGGATTTATGAAAAGTTGGAGGTTAAGCAAAAGAAATGAGATCKGTTAGGCCTTTGGAGAAGTGTTGAGCTAAAAAGGCAAAGAACTGAGGTAGAGGAGAAATGCATTTAAGTGCTTTTAGATGGACCACTGTGTCTTCACAGTGGACCCTAAGAATTGAGGCAGGGGATAATGGAAAAGGGGGCAAACATTCCAGATATACAGAGATCATGCAGCTGTAGGAGGGACTAGGAATTCAAATTATGGAGCCAGGGGAACGCTCATGCTCCTGTTTGCTCTGTCGGAGAATCCCTTGGGTGGATTTGACTGTAGAAGAGTCCCCCCAAAAAATCTATTAACATCAGGAGCCAAAGAGATGGAAACCTTGGAAGAGAAGCACAGGTCTGCTCTAGAGCCAGCAAATAGAGCAGGGGAGCATCCAGGTGGAGCATTTTGTGGACAGGTGATTCCTTTGGAGAGGTGTGATTAGCTATGGCCTTGTAAGTGGCTCATCAAGAGATTTCTGGAGTGGGCTGGGGTGTGACTGCTGGAACACAAAACTGACTTGCTCTGTCCACACTGGTGGATGTGCACATGAGCAAGAATGTCCTGTTTGTGCCATGAGTCATTCAGCTGAAAAAAAACAGGTCCCAGTGCTCTAATATGGTGGTGTGAATTTGGAAGCATCCTAAACATCAAGTCATCTCTGAAATGATGGCTTTGGTGGGTAAAGACCTCAGTTGTTCTGCTCAGACAAAAGAACATTTGTGAACTTCTGTAGGACTCTGAGTTCTGCACAGGAAAATAGAGATGAAGAACAGAACTCTGCTGCAAATTCACATTATGCTTTCGTTCCACCTAAGCCCCTGGGAGCACAAGGGAGTTTACACTGTTCTGTCAGGAGTCTGCGACCCAGTGAACAACAACAGCTGGACGTGTTGGGGCTGATGTCAGCTTCTGGATCGTCTCCTTTGGCAGCCTGAGTCACTGCTCTCAAAATGATCCTGTGCACCCTCTGGGTGGAGTACACGACACTCAGGACTGCAAGGTAAAATGTTCATGGATGGTCCTGGTCCTGTGTCAGAGGGCACCTCTCTGTTTTGTGAAGCCTTTGCTCCCTGCATGCCTGGGTGGCAAAGAGTGAGAGGGTTTTTCTCACCTCAGCAATCTGATTTATGTCTTTACCCTATCGATATGTCCCTTAGATAAACCCTGCGCTTACAGTTTCAATCCAGCTTCGCATTTGGCCCCCTGACCACCATAGGAAGGGAAAAATAATGTCAGGCATAGCATGGATTGAATGACATGTGGGACCCAAAAAGTCACATTTGACAGGGCTTGGGCCTGGATTGGAGTCTTGGACTTCAGCTTACAGCTTACTGAACTACTTTTGTATTCCACTGTGAAGGTGAATCATCCTGAAAAAACCCAAATRACAAGTTTTGGAGAGCTCTTCCCACTGAGGAAGGTTCTAGGCCATTGTTTACATTTCCAAGTGCCCCAACCTTGCTGCCCCTGGTGGGACAGCACATATATGGGACCACAAAATGCTCTACTCAGCTTATGGTCAGCTTTAAAGAAAAGCTTGATCTCAGCTGCTTAGTGAACAAATTTGCTTTTTTTTTTTTTTTTGGGGTTGAGACTTTCACAAGAGGCCCAGAGAACTGCTCAGGAGAGGGCATGAGCTCAGCAGAGAGGTGGGTGGGCTCTGGGGCTCAGCAGAAGTTCAGAGGGCTTTGTGCAGGCTCTCTGTGAGCAGCTCCAAGGCAGCCCCTCTGCTCCCCCTTCAGAGGTGCAATGGGCCCGTGGCTGCAGCAGGCAGTGCCAGCTGAGATGTGCACAGGCTGCAAAAAACCTCTTCAAAGCATCTCACTCCTTGCCATTGCCAAAAAAAAAAAAAATTAAAAAAAAAATTCAAGATGCAAAAAAATCATCCATTTGTGAAGGATCCTCACCAAGTACTTATTTACAATGTGAAATTTGTAAAAGCCTGCTTTTTTGCCTTTTTTTTTGCCCACCCCCCTACCCTCTCTCCGTAGCAGACATTGTGTATCAATTGGTTATTCTTCTCACCTTTTTCTTTTCCCTCATATTTTATTGTGGGCAGGGGGGTGATGAAGGAGGGGGAGTTGTTGCTATTGTTGCAAGGAAGATTCTGGAATCCGTGAACACAAAGTATTAGTATTTTAAATAATGAGAAAAAATTCCACATGGAAAGCTCATCTGGCTGTGGCAGTTTGTGACTGAATGAGAGAAAAGTGCCCTAGAAGCTATTCATTAGGAATTCACTGGAAGCTCTCAAACAAGCCTGGCAGAAGCTGAAATTGAAGTGGTCTCTGACCTAATTTTCTTCTGCATGAAACATCTGCATCAAGGCACTCTTTGATGTATTCCACTTGGCTCTGTCTACAGTATTGTATCACATGGCTTCAGCGTTGCCTCAGTTTTAAAAGACATTTCCAGCCTGTAGAAGGTAATGTGATGTTACTGTTACCCAAACTAATCACTCAATGTGCTCCCGAAATAGAAACAATAGAGGTTCAGACAACGGTGTCTGCTCTGCAGTCGTTGTTGCTGCCTAAGCTCACGGTTTTAAAAAACCTAGATCTGTGATATTCATCTCATGTAATTCATCAACACCAGGAAGGGGAGGGAGAGGGGGGAACTGTGAGCCTTCTGTGTAATAGTATGTCAGAGGACACAATGCTTTACATGTGTGAGCTCTGCATTCCTCCCCGCTCCAGCCATGCAGTTAGTTTAGCACATTGAAAACAAAAGCAGAGAAATGTTGGAGGACGCTATCATAAAACCTCAACAGAAGGAGCTCCTGGTTTTCATTTTGCTGTTTGTTCTCTGCTGATTGACACCCAAAGCTCACGGTGAAAGAAATGTGAGCATGTTTGTGTAGATGCGTGGATGATGTGTGATGTATTTTGAATATATATTTTTTCCCCTCCTTTTCTTGTCTGCACCACAGTAYATATTTCAGATCCTCTCTCAAGCTCTTCTCCAAGTGGTGTATAAAACATAGCTGCACAAAGATATTTCTAAATATGTACACACATATATTTTACATATATCTGCACAGATAAATGATATGAGGAATTTTTAGGGTCACTTCTTTACTTTGAATGAATAGATCTTAGGCTTCTCCAGAAAGGTTTTCTGCTCAGTCTTACCTAATGGCATGCTGCTGTTTCCCCAACCTTGCTTGTATTATGTGAATAACTGTGGTGTCTTTTGTATTCCACCCCCTGATGAAGAATCCTTTGAAATTCTAAATGACTGTGCTGCAGATTTTAATGTCTGTCTCTTAGAAATAGCCAAGCATTACCCACTCATGGAGCAAGATGCAGCAAGCCTTTTGAAAGTTATTCAGACTGCTTCCTCAGCCTCATGAGTGTGTGCGTGTGTGCGTGTGCATGTGCTATTTAATTCTCTGAATGTATGGCAGGAATACATTATTTCCCTGTGAATCACTTTCTCTCTCCTCCTGTCCATCTACTCCACCCCCCAGATCTCTCCTACTTTTGTTGACACGGGAGAAATAAAGCTAACTGTCTAGGGAGCTTGTACAGGTCTTGTGGGTACAGCATGAGATGAGTTGGTAGCTTCTCAGTACGGTTCCTTGCAGAGATCAGAAAGAAAAGGCAGCCCTACTGCTACTAATTAGATGCCTCCAGGGTAATCACAGCAGAAAAGTCACGGCCCAGAAGCCTCAAAATAGCCTGCTCCCTGGGGTTATTTTCCCAAGTTTTGGCTGAAACGCATCGGGAAGGCAGAGTGGAAGGAAACAGAGCCCCACTCCTGTCTGGCTTTGCAGCTGGCACATACCTGGGTCCTCTCCCAGATGCTTTTCCTTTAAGACCACGTTTCTTTGCCTCACTGATGTGTGGAGGACTCATATCTGGTAGCAATGGGTATAATTAATTCCTTATACAAACAGCTGCTCCATCCTGTTGAAATAATGCATTTTGCTGCGCTAGGAGCTGTGCTGTGCACTGTGACAGCCAGCTACAGCTCCGGAGGACTTCCCTACAGGAGCTCTGTCCTGAAACCAGGGGGGGACAGGCAGGGAGAGGTGAAGGGATGCATCCCAAGGTCACTCTGCAGTAGCCAGGAAGCAAACTCCACCTCATCTCCTGATGGCCAAACTGCGGCACTTTGAGGTTGGGAACACCCTGTCTCATCTTCTGCAAGAAAAGCACCAGGCCAGTCCTCGGTGCCTGTTGCCAGCAATAAATCTCCTTGAACTAATTTTGTAAAGGACAAAACCAACACTGTGCAAAAA
>JACDOX010000435.1:0-43082 GCA_014549065.1 Cardinalis cardinalis | reverse complement strand
AAAAAAAAAAAGAAAACCACAAAAAACCCTTTGCATGTCTGTTGTTTCTGGGAGGGCAGCCCTCTCCCACCAAATTCTCAGATTACAGCCCCCAAATGTGTTGTTTCAGAGAGCRTACTTAAATAAGAAAAGACAAGATCTTCCAGCAAGCATTGGGGTTGATTTACACCTCTGCATGGACATAGTTGGCTGTGGATGGTGCCTGGCAGAAGCTTATCATGCCCACTCTAAAAATAACAATCTCCAATGGGCAAGATCTGCTCACTCAGACCCAGCCTTGGTTCTCAAAGAGTGGCATGACATTCAAAAGTGTCTGAGAGAGCCTTTGGCAGGTGTGTGATGCTGAATAATCCAGAGAGGTCATGGCAGCAGGGCTTGAAACAAGTGGCTCCTGCCCATGGTCAAGCTASTTTTTATTCCCCAAGTCTGAGAGAMKCAGAGGGATGGAGTTTGGGGTTTGCTCTCTGGTTTTTTTCTTTCTCTTTTCCTTTTTTTTTTTCTGTCCCTCACAGATCACTCCTTTCCACCCCCATTTCTACCCCCAACCCTTGCCTTCTCTGGATTTTATGGTGGTGCCAGAGACTTGCTTGGTGTGGGGGATGATCAGACCTACCTAGTGCTCCCCACCCAGCCTCAGGTCCTTAATTAAAATCGTTGTTCTTTCTGGCTGGTTGACCTTAGCTCTRGAGACCCCTGTTTTGCAGAAAGCTCCAGCCTCTTCACCAGAGTGATGCTTCCTCTTTATCCACCCCCTTACATCTGAACCCTGGAAGACAAGCTGGGTTTTGTCTATTCATTTGGCAGATGGTTAGATTCAGATCTTACAGGAACATAATGCTAGAAATGGAGTGTGTGTATGTTTGTGCTTGTGTGTGGTGGGGGAAGGATCCCAGATAATTTTCTTCCTCTGTGGCCTTATAACTGCTAACAGTTTCACACAATCTCTGGTAGGTAGCAAAAATAAAAAAAAAGCTGCCTCCCCCTTCTCTTTTTAATTTCTCCCCCAAGTCTGTGCTGTATATACCAGCAGTGTGGTCTAGGCCAATGCTGAACATTTGTGCCTTGGACAATAGCACAGCCTGGCCTGACTATTATCAGCTGCTGTTTTCTGGTTAGCTTTCCTTTTATTCAAGTGCACAATGCAAGCCTTTATCACCCTTCAGTCATAGTGACTCTTGAGGAATACATCTGGTTTTCTCTTTCAGCAGCTCTGAAAAGGTCAGTCTGTTCATTTCTTATTCGCAGGACACCACATTTTTTTTTCTGAGCTGGAAAGACAGGCCTACACCTTTTCATTCCGTCTCGTACATAATTAGACATGGTGTCGCTCTAGAAACCTACCCTTGAAATCCTCCTGAGTAACTCTTTCAGAGACAGAGGAGACGCGGCAAGGGAGCGAGCGAGCGGGGGGGACCACTTCCATCCGGTCTTAAATCTCTTTGTGTGGTCACAAAAGCACTTCCCCAGCATTGCCAGCCTGGCTTTTCCCTCTTCTTCTCCTTCTTCTCCCTCTCCTTTTTCTTTCCCCCACCCCCCTTTTCCCCTTCCTAAGGCGGGCTGGCTCTTTACAGACACACCGAGCATGGCAGAGGCTCTCACAGGGGGGAAAAGAAAAAAACCAAACAAACCCTCAGATTATTTCAGCAAGCAAGGTTGCAGTCGTTTTCCTTTCCACGACATCCYACATTCTTCAGGCAGGCTGTAACACAATAACAAGTGTGCCCAAGAGGACAGAGYGTGCAGCAGCTGGTGTCTGACAAATTATCCTGCTCCAGACAGGCAAATGGTGGCTTGAGCTCCAGCCATCCAAGGGATGTGTGTTTTGGTTTCCCCCCTCCGAGCTGGGTAGGGTGGGCCAGATCCTCTTGGAGTGGGAATCATTGCTGTCTCCTTGGAGCCAGAGGGGTGTCATCCTTGCTGGAGGTCATTTTCCCTTCCCACATGCTGCTTGTGCATTCCAGCATGAGGAGCACCAGGCCAGGCTGTCACCACAGCCCCTGTGCTGAGGGAGGAAAACCGTCTGAGGACTTGGACAGTTCTTCTCCCCAGCAGTGGCTGCCAATATCTCCTGGTTTTCTTTGTGCCTGGGCTATTTTTACACGTGTTCGTGGCAATCCATCAGCGCAGTTTTCCCCCAGGCTGAAATTCTCCCCTCTCTTGTGCTGGGCAAACACCACARGACTCACAAATTCACTGTGGGGCTTCTTCCCAAGCAGTGGCAATCCCTACACTTGAGATCTCTTGAATTAACTATGAACCTAGAAATCACAATCACCAGGATTTTAAATTTTTTTTTTYCTTTCTGTTAGGAATTTCTCCAAGCCAGATGTGAACACACTTCAAGCCRCCACCAGCTTGCTGCAGGGCTCTCAAGGAGAACAGGAGAAGGAAATGGACAAAGCCAGTGCAGCATCAAAGTGGCTGATGCAGATGAGTGCAGAGGCATCCCATTYCTGCTCCAGCAGTTTCAGGGAGCTGGGAAATCTCTCCCTGCACACCTCAGCCCAGAGACATTTCCTTGCCCAAAGGAGAACACAGCAGAGTGAAAGCACRAAATTGACTTTAAAAGAGGAAAATTAATTTGCTAGCACAGCACATGAGTTAGCTGTGGGACTAGGAACACATCTTCCTCCTCCTGCATCTATTTATTGAGTTGCTGGACCATATCTTCTCTAATGGACAGCTCCTCTAGTTAGCTTCACATGGAGGACTTTGATGTACTGTTGCAGTATGGCAGATGTGTTTAAATATCCACCTTTCTTATTTAAGTGAGTTTCATATTTTAAAGCAAGGGACAGGCTAAAGACAGAGTATTTATTTTCTGGTATTAAATTTCTTGATTGGTTTAGAACTATATATTTTATATATATATATATATTTATATATATATTTCAAATTAAAGCCTTCCAAGACTTTTCAAGATTTACAGTCCTTTAGCAGTGAATAATGGCTTTAGGACACAGAAGGAATATTTTAAATCTTTATTAAACTTTCCATATGATAGCCTCTCCTACTAATATAGTCAGACTTTGGGGTTTATCACAGTTTCCATCAAGAATCCTGATTTTCAGGGGTATAGAACAATGTGATCTTAAAACCTGCCCACAGCTAAAACACATTTTTGGTCTTATCACACCAGGCTTATAGTACATTRAAATAGAAATTAGAAAAGTGCAAGAATAGTTCTGTCATTTCTGGTTACTTCTTGTAGAAAGCCATAAAAGTTCAGAGTCTTGGCCAGCTGTAAAAGATAATGTTCCTTTCATCTCAGCATTGCCTATCTGACAATTTATGTTTTTTCATGATGCTGAATTATCACTGCCTGCACATGGGAARCCACAATATGGAAAAAAAAGAGACCTAGGCCCTGGCTGAGAGCCTGGGGTGCAGTCACCCTCACCACGCTCTTCTGTCCTGAGAAAAGATGGAAAGCAGCTCCTCCTTGGAACGACACCTCCCTCTGCAACATCCCACGGCAGCAAGCTTCACAAGCTTCACACAGAATTTAGCCATTTCACTGTTTGCTGTGTTAGTGTTTCACCACACTTATTCCTCTTGATTTGTGTTTTTAGGATGAAGCAAACTGTGGTGATTCCTTGTTACAGGATGTAAAAACCTTTTAAATATTTTTCTTCTTTTTATTTTTTAAAGTATTTTAGGGTTTTTATTTATTTAGTTATTGAGTTAGTTTTTTGGGCCAATGGAGACATTTGTCTCCAGGTGCAGCTGTAGCAGGAGTAACAAAAAATGCAGTAAATTACAAGTATGAAACACACCAGTAGAGGCTGATATAACCACCCATAGCTAAAAACAATGGATTATTAACATACCTGCTTATCAATAAAATATTGATGTAATAATTTAAACCTTTATTTAAAGAAACACTTTCTATCTCTGTTGATGACTTTGCATTAATATTGTTTTCAATTTGGAAGATGTTGCTGTGATCAGCTTGAAAGATATAATTACATTTTTTGAAAAATAATAGCTAGTTTTGTGGTGGTCAAACATGTAAGACCAAAAAGATGCATTTCCATAAGGAGGGTGAGCTTTGTTGAGGCTTTGCAAGTCTCAGGACATAAGCAAAAGAAAGTTTATAGTTTCCAATTAACTCTTCTGTCAGAGATGGTCTAACAAATGCATATCTGATTTGGCTCAGAGAAAATGTTCTTAGCTTTGAAGTATTTCAAACATAAAGGAAAGTTCTAACAGTGGAAATATTTTCTGCTTTTTTCCAACAACACCTGGCTTGTCTGTTTAAACAGATGACTACAACTGGCAAACGTTGTCTACAGAGAGGTCAGTTTGATACTTCTGGAACCCTTTATTCAACGGGACTGCTTTTCCCAAGCAATTTCCAGATTCCATTTCAGCTGGAGATGGGTGATGTCAAACCCGCCAGCACTTCTTAGCAGATGTGAAGTCCCAGTTTTCCACCAGGCCTTCCACACAGACTGACAAGTTTATTCAGGCGTGGGCACTGTGTTTCCCCTGGCACCCTTAAACAGTTGTAGGCATTTCTGGCTTGGCAGGTGCCTGAGCAAGCCTCTCTTGTGGGTGAGTAGCCACAGCTCCAAGGCAGAGGCACTTGCCTGAAGCACTCTTTGTGTTTCAGAGAACCCTCTCTTCCTGTGAGAAGCCTTGGAGAGCTTTTGAGCATCCTTATTCCCAATATTGCAGAAGGCAGAGCCTTGTCTCTGCCTGTCTCTCTCTGGGAAAATGCATGTACAGGTGGGAAGGAATATGCATTTCCATGTGTAGCCTGTGAATAGGACAATTATTGACTAGCTGGGCAATTTCATCTTGAAATTTAGGCTGACTTCAAGCAGGGACAGGAAATCCTCCCTTTTTGCTCCTGCTCTTGGTGGATTTCCCTTTTGCATATCCTTCAGTGGCACTCCAGAGTTACTCCTTCCACTTCATGCCTATCCCTCCCTGGAAAATAATGTGTGCATGGATGTGTGATATGAGGTTACAGACTACTCCCATCCCACAACCTATGACAGCATCAAAAGGGTTTTCTTTTGTTTTTACTTATTTTTCTTCTCATTCTACAAGTCCTCGTGAGACTGATGCTGAAATATTTTATTTTCTTTTTTTCCCTCTCCACAATTATTCATGTGTTACCATTGTAAATGCTGCTGGATTGCTAATTAAATGCTATTTAGAGTTAAAGATGAATGAGACTTTTGTCTAAYCCTTTTTTTAAACACCAACATTTTTCCAGTACGTTCACCATCAGAAACATAYCTTCATGATTTGTTTCAGAGTACATGGCAACAAAAGAATTATCTAGAGAGTAGTTTTCAATAATTCATCATTCTATAAATGTGTGGAGCCATCACCTATGTTTAGGGATATTTTTTTTTTGTCCTTTTATTGGAATCATAGATATGTGTATCCACTGCCTGCATAGGTTTGCTGTGCCACTTGGAGAAGTTCAGGGTCCACACATGGATGAGGTTTTAAAAAATATTTTCTCTGTCTRCCAAATGCCATGAAGTTCACAAAATCACTGACTGACTAGTCTGTGGGAATGCAAAACTTCAGGTCCAGTTCTGGCCTGTCTTGAAGACCCTTTTACTGTCCCAATGAACACGACAGCAGAGGTTACACTTTCGTGGTCTATCAACAGAAGAATGTCACTTTCTGGGATTGACCTCGTGCTCTCCTGTGTWCTCCAGAAGATCAGGGACTACAGCATTTTTCCTAGCTTTTCCTCAGTGACTGTACTCAGAATATGAATGAGGAATTTCATGGTGCTTGGGCCTTTTTAAATTTTTTTTTTTTTCAGAAAACTTCCAGATCTGCTGCTGTGTGGCAAAAGATGATGAAGCGAGTGAGCCCTCGCTGGTTGTGCTCACAGGAGGAAGGGCTTGAAAACTCAGGATGTGAACCCAAAGCAGCCAGTGTGTTCTTTCACTACCACTGGAGGCTTGATTCATGACACTGCACCACTTGATGACAACGGTGGTGGCCTCTTTCCACTCCTCTGTGTGTGTCACCCCCACGCTGCCTTTTGCTACTAGCTGGAATCCTAAAGCTTGTCAGGGCAGGAGATATCTCTTGTGTACACATGTGTGTGGTGCCTGGCAAACAGGACCCCTGCAGGGAGCTCCAGCAGCCCTGCTCTGCAGATGTTATTAGCAGCTCCCTGTGACAAAACACAAAGGGCTGGTCTCGCATSTAGGGATGGGCTCAGATCACGTTTCTGGACTCAAACACAGCTCCAGGTTGTTGAAAATCCAAGCTCAGCTAGGCACAGGATGTCCTTTACACCTGGAAAATCCCAGGGTGATGTTGAAACGCCTCCTCCCTTGCTGGTGTTTCTACAAGGTGCAGATAACAGTGCTACAGGCTGTGAAAAGCTCAGCAAGAAGAGACTGGAAACTCAGAGTGTGGGGTTTTGTACTCTGAGGGTATAAATTAAACAGTTTTTGTTGCTTCTTTGCAGTTCCTTATGTGTTAATCCAGCCATCCCCTATCAGTCTGTGAGGGGGGCTGCTCTCTTAGAGCTCAGCATCATTTGTTTTCCCTATTCCTTGTTCCTATCAGAGGGCAAACACTACTGCTGTCACTTAGAAAAATAGGATTTTGCCTGCTGTGCTTGAGAAATCTTCAGCACCAGTCTGATTGTACAGGCTCCAGGAACTCCTGTTGTAAGGCTGGGATTCAACTGACTGATCTATAGCTGCAAAGCTTCACTGCTTTACTGCACCAGCATAAAATGGAAATGTTGTAACATTCCCATCTGTGAAGACTTGCCAAAACAGTTTAGTGTTTCAAAAGCTGCGTACTGAACGAAGACAAGATCTCACTACAAGCTGTGGGAGCTGGGAGAGTTTATGAAGCAGAAAGTATGGGCTAAGGGAGAGATCAGACTGGTGATAGTTTACTGGCCTTGCAATTCTTTTAAGAGGCACTAATGGTAGTGGACTGCTACAGTCGAAGTAGACCCGGACTCATTTAAGGCAGTACCATGAAATTGGTTGCAATAAAATTATGCATTAAATGTGCATTATGTTTAATAAGACTGTATTGCACTCCCAATGTTTACTCTGTGCCCATTGAGGCTGATCCAATTTTCTAAAGTTCTCCAATTGGTTCGCTATCAGGTTTTCAGCCAGAAGGTCAAATTTCACTTGCTCTTAGTACATGTCTCCATTACTTTGCTAAGGCATTTACACTCCATATTCATTACCTCTTCTTCTTTTTTATCTATCTCCTGTAACTTGACTGCTCCAAAATGCTCCCTGTAGGTGGCATGTTTGACACAAATGATATCAGTCTTTAATAGATGTCAACCCAAGAACACACACACACGTGTGAACACACACTTGCACGAAAGATGCAAAGAGAAGGAGTAGGGGGGAAGGCTATTTCCAGACCCACATTGGAGGTAATTTTATATTACTTCACTCAAGGTGCATGAGTGACCTCTGTGAAATCACGGGTTTCGGATATGAAACTGGGAAGGTAAGTAGAGAGGCTGGAATATATGTTTAGAGCAGTATGTGATCATGGCTATACCAAACTGGGAGCTGGATTGTTTTAATCAGAGGCAATGATAGTTTTAGTGTTCCAAAAAACACATTATTTCCCAACATCTCAGCAAATTCTGTCAGCACTGAGCTCAATGTGGGTTGCACAGGCGAGGAACCAGCAGGCGAACTTTCTTAGGGCTTTGTGTCTCTCCCTAAATGCTTTAGCAGGAAAATACAAGCCTTCTTGTATTCTGTTCTCCTCTGTCAGAAGATCATGTTCAGAGAATTCAGTGTGCCTAACAAGTCTCAGCCAATAACGTGGCATTCATCACTCCGAAAGGGACTGTCCCTGTTAGCAAAGCTGGCTGGGCTGCCCAGAAGGAGCCATTGTCCGGGACACTGGGTACTCTGCCTTGGCAGGGAGGTCTATGCCTTGCCTTCAGCTTGATTAGGTAGGGAAAATGCAGTGGAGGCTCTAAAAAGTCCTGCCAAAGGCTCAGATAATGAAGCGTTTGAATCGGCTGGCTGCAAGGTATGTCCACCCTGCTGTCACCCACTGCTGTGTCTCCAGGCTGGTCATGTGCCCAAAAGCTATCTGCTGGCACATCTGCACATCCAAAACCTGCCCCAGGGTCTGCTGGGGTGTGCTGGAACATGGCAGCCTGGACATGAGGCCTTGGCCACCATGGGAGGCCAAAGTCACAGCAGCTGATGCTTTTCGCAGTGTCCCTTCTCCAGGGGATGCCTGGGTGCCACTGGGACTGCTCCAYACCAGCTGCACACCTCTCCCCACCTGTGTCTCAGAGGGCACCTCCCTGCATCACCCCAAAGCTCATGGGGGCTGGAGCAGAGGCATCCATTGCTTTTGCCTCTTTAGRTACAGACAGGGTGAAAATTGCTGCCACCTCTGTGCAGGCAGAGCCACGTTTTGGTGTTACTCTTCTGCATACCYCTCAGTTACTATGTGGAGTTATCARTCTATAGGTTCAGTGTGGGAACCCAGAACGTCCCTCTGGCTGTCCAGGGTGACCCTGGACCCCTGCCAGGGGGTTCAGAAGCCCTGGCACAGAGCCAAAATGCCTGTGGTTTTGATTATGAMCCGTGGAGCAAATTGCCAACCTTATATGAAGATCAGCAAGCCACAACAGTTTAGGYAGAATAATAGTGAAGTTATCWGAAGRTGAAAAAGTAGATTTTGGGGTTTCAAGAATGGGGGCTCAGGAGGCAAGATGGAGGGAACTGGGCGTGTCCAGCCYTTCTCCTTCTTCTTCTTGGCCTCCATCTTCTGCTRTGATGTTGGCACTTACAGATTGGTCTAGAGWAGAAGCTCACTGTCTAACATAGGTGATAGGATTGGAAAGTAATTGTAAACATTGTATACGCAGTTTTTAGTATAAAGACATAACACCACCCTGGGGGCAGGCAGTGTGCCTCTGTCTGTCCTGCTGAGTGGACCTCGGCAGGGCAGGAGAAARAATTTTATAGATAAGATACAATAAACAACCTTGAGACCGAGAAATGAAGAGCTCTCACTCCTTCTTCAAGCAYCGGGCTGAGAAAAGAGACTTTTTAACGTATCTCGGGGTCACTGTGAGCAGCTAGAGATCCCGACAGTTCAGCAGCATCATTTGCTGCTGGGAGAAATATTGATACTCTTTTTTGAGTTTAAAATGCCTTATTTTCATAAGATGCTGAGCATCTCACCTATTTTATGAAAGCACTTTTGGTGTTGTGAGATGGATACCAAAAGCAGTGATCTCCCAAAAGCATGGTTTTCAAAAATCCTCAGGGAAACATTGCTACCCACCTCTCAAAAAGGGAATGGTGTTTCCCCAACACCATCTTTCACATGTGGTGACCCTGACAGAGCATTTGCAAGGGTTTACACATGCAGCTCTGGGCACCACCCCTCCTGTGGTGCTGCTGCTTGGGATTCTGATTCACAACTGGTAGTGAGGAGGACCAAGAGGCTGAGCAGGASATCTACCTGCCCTGAGCTGCCCCAGCCTCTGCAGTGTGTCTTCAGCCAAGTGACTGAAGTGGGTCCCCAGTCCCTCCAGATGGCCCAGAATAACCTTTGGCAGAGGACTGGGGCAAACAGCTGAGGCRGCGGCTGCCTTGGCTAAATCCATCTGCAGGCATGAGTCAGAGCCCTAAATCCAAGTGCTCCTAGTCTCCACCTGCCTTGCACTTGTCCTTTAATTTTCCCTCAAACACTGAGCAGTGGGCCTGTTTCCTCCTGGCTCTCTCTGTCCAGGCTGTCGTGCAGTGCTCATCTCATCTTGGTTGAGATATCCCATTGCTGCAGAAGGCAGTGCTGCTGTCAGCCGACCCCATGCCTGTCCCAAAGGTCTCACCATGGAGGGACAGGGTCAGGGAGCCCTGAGGAAGAAATGGGACAGCTGTTCCTTTGGCTGCACTGGGAATGCTGGAGGAGATGTGTCTAGTTAAGACTGCACCTCTCAAGGGYCTTCCCACTTTCAGGCAACCAAAGGGTCTTGGTTTCCSCCAGATTTCCTCAGTGGAAGTTGTTTTTTTGGATGTAGGTATTCCCCACTCAGGAGGATGTGTTCACAAACACATGTAATTATTTTGCTTGGGTTTTCCTCTGGGATGCAGTTTTCTGCTTCATCCCAGCTGTTTGTGTTTGGTACTGATAAATTGAGGCTGAGGGGTCGAGGAAGGACTAAACCTCTTTGGTGTCTGATAGTCAGAGACCTACAAAAAAAAGGTACAGTTTTGATTTTGATTTTGGTATATTAGATTACATTGCTCAGAACAACAAAGGCAGGCAGCCTCAGCTATCTGGTTTCCATGCATAGGAAAGAACAATTTAATCCTTTTCTCCCTGAAATCAGCAGATGGGATCTCCCTGAACCCAGTCTGCATTGTGTCAGGCTACAAATAAATGCTTCTTATTCTGGTGTTACATGTCTATTATTATTATTATTATTATTATTATTATTATTATTATTATTATTGCCATCTTTGAAATTTTTTTTCTTTTGTCTTTTTCTGATTTACTTTTGCATCACTGTGTTCCACCAGAAAAGTAGGCTGTGGAACAGGTTTGCATAATGGGAGATGGTCCATGCTATTATATTCCATGATTTACATATCATTTTCTAATTTACATATAGTTGGTAGAAGGCCAGTGTAGTCATGAAAGYACAGTTGATATATACTTTTTGATTAAAACTCCTTTATCAAATAATAGTTGTTCACAGGAAAAAGAAAATATAAAAGGATCTGGCTTCCTTTATATCAAATATAGATTTGGATCTCAATTATTTGTGGTTTGGGGCTATTTAAAAAATATATACATAATTTGCCACAAGCATGCCAGTCAACCTTAAATTCTTCCACTGTCTTGTGCAGTAAGTCAATGGAAAAAAAAGTTCCTTGTGACTTGCATGGAGCCAGATTTACTGTAGGAACCCACAACATCCTTCAGAGCAACCATCAAAGCAGAGGGAGCAAGACACCAAGACATACAGCCTTCAGTTCAAAGGACAATAAAGCCCTGTTTCAGCACAGGCACACTCATTTCAACCTGAGGCAGTGTGAGGCTGTAATCCAGGAAGGTGCTTACACACATGCCTGCCTGTAAATAAATGCTTAATCCCATTGGAATCAACTGGGCCCCAGCTCAGCTTGAGCTTTCTTTGCTGTGCTGAACTTAAACGTAGGCAGTGAAGGGAAAATTGCTCACAGCACCCTCATCTTTAACGAGCGTGGTGGAAAAAGTTTGCAGTGAAATCAGCAGGATTTYGGCTAATGTGATTAAGCGCTTTTTTTGCAATCCAGATTTCTGCAAACCCAGGCCCATGGATGCTGTTCAAAGCCTGCTGAGGGCAATAGGTGCTGGACCAGACCCTGAATGCAACTGGGTTTTCTTACACCCCTAAAACTTAAAAAAAAAAAAAAAAAAAAAACCAAACTGAAAAGATTTGAGAAGGAAAGGGTAATCAAGGGTGTGTTTTATTGCTTCACCACCTTTCAGAAAAACAGCTGGTGAATGAAACAAATGAGGTTATGAGAAAGGAGCTGGTTCCAAACCGATTGTTTTATTTCTCTTCTCCAAACAACCTGCAGGCTGCTAGCTCTAGTTTCTGCTCTCCCCAGAACTAACTGAGATCAGCAGGCTGAGGATCATGTGAAGAGCAAAGATTATGCAGGAATAAGCTGTTCTCTCACTCCTTCCACCCCTGCTCTTTTCTGTGTTCCCTGTTGAAAAATAAGGTTCCTTCTCCTTGTGTTTAAAGGAAAGGATCTTTGTGTCTGATTAAAACCAAATAGAAACTGTAGGACTAGATGTTGTCTGTGGCTCATACCCATATGTCCTATAAACCTCTGGCAAGCATGTGAAGAGTTCTCCAAACTGACAGTGCACACACAACGTCCAAATCTAATTTGAACTGCATGGTGCAGCTTCAGCTTTCAATCACACAGCACTTCCTCTAAAACACTGTCTGCAGCTACATTTCCAAATTGGGACATTTTTGAAATTGCTCATCACGCAGCTCCCTCAATAGACCAACATATGTTTCAGCAGAATCAACAGGCTGACAAACTCCAGGCCACTGAGAATTTTATGTATCAGGGAGCGCGTGTCGCACATGAATCAAAGCGCATGTCATGCTTCGGGACTCAGTGCATGTACATCTAGAAACATTTTCCAGCAATGGTTATTAATTATTGAGATGCTGTAAACAAGTCACCCTTCCTCACACATCTTGTTTCAGCTCCATGAAGCAACAGAGAGCTCATGCCAAAATGACACAGTCAACCCGGAAAAGGGCTCACCCCACCTGCTTCACTCCGAGCGCTSTGAATGATCTCATTGTGCTTTGGTGGCACATGCTTGTTAAAATTAAGGACTGTTGTCAGTTTTTTGTGGGATTGACATGTGAAACGCTTGGAGAAGCCAAGGGTGGGGGTGGGAGGGTAAAGGAGACCWGTCATCTGCGTGGTACAAAGGAGAGGAGTTCCAGAGGTCTGGGGATCAGTTCCCATTTCCATCTGAGGTTTGGCCCTGTGGCCTCTGCTCAGTGTCTCAGCAGTGAGGACACAGTGCTCGTGACTGACCTCTGGGAAGTGCTCGGAGACAAAGGTTGAGGAGCACTATTWWAAAAAAATAAAAATAAAAAGGCTATAAATAATAAGTTTAAAAAGCTTCCCTCTGCTGACTAATACGTGTTGTCCTCTGTCTTTTACAAATGCATAGTTTAACCACTACACAAAAACACCAAGGTAAAAATTTGGGCTCCACATGGATTTGGAAAGTGATATGTTGTAAACAGGGAGTTGAGAAAAAAGGGACCTTTGGACTGAGGAGTTTTTCTGAGATGGAAACTCGTTTCTGCTTCATCATTGCTTGCAACAAAACCATCTTTTACACAGCTAGCAGGTTTTCTTCACGAAAAGCTTTATTTTGCCTTCAGTTGGGGGTTAATTTTAGGGCAAAATTGTGGTTTTGTTTGTTTTTCTGATGCGAATGGCTCCCAGAACAAGTAGCAAGTAGTGGGGATGGTGAGTTTTCATTTCACTTTCTTCTGGAGGGGCATCTATGAAATATTTACTAATGTCTGTCACAGATGGGCCATCAGAGATTGTATCATGGAGAGCAACTCCTCTGCCAGACAGACTTTCTGTCTGAATGGAGCTGAATGCCTTCATTTCCCACACAGTCAAAAAAAGAAAAGTTTGGTGGTTTGTTTCTGTTTGGTTTTTTTTGTTTTTTTTTAATAGAGGGGATCTATTGGGAGAGTGAATTAACATCTGTATTTGGAATTCTGTTGTTATAATTTCATTTCCTCCCTGCTGATGGATGGTCCTTTTGCCATTTTAAAACACAGTAGCTGACCTGAGCCATGCATTGCAAATCTCAGAAGGTGGAAACCGGGAATCTCAAGGCTTGGTTTGGATTCTGTGGTGCCTTGTGGTGCCTTAACAAACTCCCACTGCCTTGGGAAGTCAATCCTTTTTTTAGGGCTGTAGGGTGTCCAAGTAAGCAGACTAGTTTCCATACACCTCTTGGGGCACATGTGGGGAGAGAACACTTCACTGAGAGGCTTGAAGACTATTCCTCCAGTYGTGCTGCTGTTATGCCATGTTACTTAGGAAACAGAGGCTCAGCTTCCTTACCTGAAAATTTCTATGTTTTTATCAATCTCCTGCTGTAGGAAGTTTAAAGTGATGCATGGAAAAGCTATGGAATAATTATTTATATATCATATATAAAGAAAAAAAAATAGTGACACCTCCCAAAGGCATTGCCTAATCTACTGACATATACACACCAACATGCCAAGTTGGATATCCCTAAAACTTTTCCCTCCTCTGACTTTTGTTTCCAGAAATTGTCTTCTGTTACTTGTCTCACTCCACCACGTCAAGGAGGAGACAGAAAATTCCAGGAGGAGAGCTCATCACGAGGATGAGCTCATCTTCCCAAGGTGTTTATCCAACGTTTCTTTTTGGTTAGGAAAATTTCCGAGCTGTGCTTGAGAAGGCCAACTCCCTCTCCTTGGGTAGCCTTCTCAAATGTTTGGCTTTTGTTCCTGGCGTGTTACTCCAGGTCAGCTGCAGCAATCTAGAGCAGGTCCTGCTGCTGGTGTGGTGGAGATGAGGCTGAAGAAATGTTTTCCAATGCTGGGGAACAGAATGTCCACAGAATGAAACGCTGTTTTCCACGTTCTGAGCAGAGGAAGATGAGAATATCTTGAAGTGTGCAGGGACTTGGAGTGCTTGGGCTTTGGTCTGGGGAAGCTGGCTGGAGTTTGGCTTCCCCAGTGTCCCAGCTGGCACAGCACTGTAGTCACACACAGGGGAATATGTACCCAGCAAAGGAGTCCTTCACATAATGGATATAAATATGATTCTTGGAATTTACCAAACAATAGGCAAGAGCAGTATTCCCAACAGGCTGGAGGGGAGCAGTTAAGTTTGAAGGAAACACCTGCAGAAGTGGGTATCCATTGTTTCCTTTTGATGTTTATCACTGTGCCTAAATCTGGAAAGAATAGGCTTTTGGCCTTCAAAAACAATTTCCTTCCTAGCCTTTATTGCCTGGAGGAATCTGTCCTTCTCCAGCATTCCTGTTTTGGAGACAGGGAAAATTATCTCCCTGCCTGGGTGAAATTTCATCTCCKACTCCTCCTCAGGACTGAGCAGGTAACTTTTGTGGATCAGGTCATTCAAAACGAAGGGCTGTGGTGAGTGACACTGCTGAGGTGCCTCTGGTGGTGGCACATGCAGGCTCTCCAGGACCGTGGGGCAGCAGCAGCACCAGCAGGAAGGCGTGGGGGCGGATGGAGATTGGGACCAGGCCGAGGCTGCCACRTGAAGGTTTCCAGACCAGGGCCTTGACAG
This sequence comes from Cardinalis cardinalis, assembly GCA_014549065.1. Lineage (NCBI taxonomy): Eukaryota > Metazoa > Chordata > Aves > Passeriformes > Cardinalidae > Cardinalis > Cardinalis cardinalis. The sequence continues at coordinate 28,224 of JACDOX010000435.1, read as the reverse complement.
GCACAGCCCCATCCTCCAGCATTTCTTTAGCGCTCTGGCAGATGAAAACCGCCAGGAAAACAAAGGGACAGGCCAACCCTCATGCATTTTTGATCAGCAGAAGGGCCTGACCCCCGCGTGGTGCGAGGTCATGGGCAGGCCCTGTCACCTCTGGAGACAGAAAGCATGGCTCCAAATCCAGCCACCTCTGCAAGGCCCTAAAATGCTCACACAGCTGCAAGAGCCCAGCCCTGCCTGCTCCTCCTGCCCAGTCCCACTGCTGCTCTGCCTGCCTGAGATTTGTCTTCTCTTTATAGCACCTTTTATTATTCTTTTGACAGGCCTTGAATAGTGAGGATGAGGAGGCCGGGGCAGCCGCCCAGTGCTCCCAGTGGTGCTGTTCAGCTGCACGGTTGTTTTTTCTCAAGCTGCCAGCTGGTCCTGACACTCTGCTTGTTTTCTCCCCCYTCAGGAGGCATTCTTTTGGTGGAAGCTACCTTGCTGACATTTAAATGGAGCAGGGAGTGCTGCTGGGCTGCCCTCTCCTCCTCTTCCACAGGAGCTGTGCTGCTGCCAGCTTTCTCTCTGACCGTGCCCCACCACTCCTCACCTGGTTCCTCTGCATGCACAGCAACCCAGATGCTTTTAGCTTCTCTCCCACCCCCTTCTTTATCCAATATCTTCCTTCTTTCCACTCTTCTGCTTGTCTTTCCTCGGGCTTTAAAAACTCTGGAGGGAAAGTCACGATTCTCCTCTCCTTTATGCTGATAGAAACAGGAGCAGGGCAGAAAATGGATGTAAACAGGGCAAGATATTTCATCCAAGCTCTACACAGGGCTGTAGCTCTCTCCCTTCTGCTCCTTCAGCCCCTGATGGTTTATTTAGGCTGCCCCAAATCACAGAAGATGAAACCATATGCACAGTGCATGGCTGACCAGATCTCAGCTCCCCCTGCCTCAACTGGAAATCAGTCACTGCAGTCACTCCATGGTCATTTGTACCCTGCACTGCATTATTATCTCAGGCACAGTGCTGTGTACATACTTTCTTGATGTCTCACAGGCTTCAGAAAGTTCGGGCAGTGCAAGCCTGTGGCTGTTTGCAGTGGTCTTAGTGGATATGGCCAAAGTGAAGCCTTTTTCCAGACAAGGATCACAAAAGCACATAGATTTGGTAGCCATACACCTCCCACTGAGCACCACAGCACAAACTTTCCCCCGCAGGCTTCAAAATTCGTCTCATGCTGCTGTTTGAGGTGGTGGAAACCTCGAAGTGGTTGAGATAGCCAAGAGGGCACCAATCACACCCACAGACCAAGAAGGGCTCTGAGAAGGGATGCTGCTGGGAGGCAGGGCCAGAGGATCACAGCTGGTGCATGTCAGGTGTGTGATGAAGGCTTGTCCTGGTTTGGAAAGACAGGTGTCTGCTAAGGAAGGCAGGAAGGCATTTTCCATTTCCCTTGAAATGGAAAAATGTAAACCCCCTCCCTTTGAATTGTTATMATTTTGAAATTAAGGGGCTCTCAGGCAAAGATATGGAACAGGACTAACAGTTCTTTATTAGGGAAGAAAATAAAAGTAAAGTAAAGAATGCAGTAATACAAAACAACACTGACAGAGTCAGAATACCACCTGACACCTGTCAGCAATGGAGAGAGACGGGGAAGACTGCCTCAGTGATCAGAATCCAATTTTATTGTGGGATACAAGTGCTTATATACTATTTCASGGAGACTAGTAATGAGTACTACAATGATTGGGTTAAAATMATGTACACAAAGTTATGCATATAACAATGTCTCTTGCTTGCAGAGTTTAGTGGGATTTTCTTTTTCCAGTAAACCCGTTTGATTTCATCTTCTTGTAATCTAGGTCTAATTTTCAATGTTCCATTTGTTTTTGCCAGGGCAGCCTGTTCTCACATCTCTGATGTTAACCAGGTCCAAAGTCCRTCATCCATCATCTGTCTTGTGTCCTCCAGCATTCCAACAGACACCCTGTTGGTCGGGGGTTGGTAGCAACCCAATTGAAATTTGTGGCTGCTCTCCTGGAGTGGCAGATGTSGTTCTGTTGAAGCAGTGATCCTGTAGAAGGRTGTGGTCTTCCTCWGAAGATCCAGTGGTGGTGKAGATGAGCCTGGTCTTCCTCTGGGAATCCAATGGAAAAGGCAGCTGCTCCTCTGGGAATTTAGTCGAAAAAACCCTGACTGTGATGTTCCAAATCTCAGATTATATCCAGTTAGGAATGCTTGGCTCCTCCYGCTGGGCAGAGCTTCTCACAATGTGGGATGATGGAATTTTATCAGCCATGCTGTGGCACTCAATGGCCCATTAACAGAAGATAATTAATAATTAATGGCCCATGAACAGAAGAGATCTCTTGGAGGGAGGGTGGGTTGTGGAAGAGATAAAGAAAACTGCCCAATTAACAGAAGATAACTGCACCACCTCTAACAGCTGGTGATAGAATACACACTCCCACCCACATCTTGCAACCCAGGACAAAGCCATGGTCCATGCTGTGGCTTTTCCACCTGGTCTCCCCTGCTGGTCTCCCACACCACCATTTCACAGCTGCTTTCACTGACCAGAAGTGGATTTATTGATAAACTCAAACCAGAAGGAAGAAATAAGATCTTAATCTCTTGCAAGATCATTAATCTTGCAGTGAATATGCATGGTAGTGAATTAATGTGACACACTCTATATTGGATATATTTGATGTGTTGGAATGTATTTTATATGTCATGTCTTTGGTTGGTTTTGTTTGGTTCGGKTTTTTTTCTGCATGTTCTGGCCCCGGTTAGCACAGTGCTGATGTCACCTTTGATTAGCAGGGTTTAGCAGCCATCAGAAAGCACCAGCCAGAGCAGGTCAAAAATGTGCCTCACCCCCCAGGTTTATTTACAGTAACAGCATAAATCCATACGAGACGGCACTGTCATCCCATTCAGACTGTAACAACCACCTGAAAAMCAAATCCACCTCCCTGCTGCTGTGGCAAATCATCCTGAGAAGTCTCTGAGGCTCCCTGTCCTCAGCAGGATGTCCAGGAGGTTTTCATGCAGCTGCATTTGAGTTTGCATTGCACAGCAAGGCAACCAGGAAAACACATGAAGCCTCCACACCTGGAAGAGCAGGTTGGTCAACAACATAAATCTGTGAGTATTTTTGGACTGGCCCTAAATTATTTGCAACTTTTTTTCCCCAGCATTTGTCATGTCTGCTCATGGAGTAAATACCAGCGTGCCACTGTGGCATTTGTATGTGTTTATGCAGCCAGCAGAGTAGGGATCCTTGAAAATTTCAACCTCTGGTGTTTTTAAAGACATACTCACAATTGTCTAAATCTCTTGACAAATGCTGTGCCAATGCATCTTTTTGATGTTATTTATACCAGCATCACCAGCAGACCCCAACCACAGCTGATTCCCACTGAGTTCATCCCTGGATTTATCACGAGAGAATCCAGCACCAAGGCCTCCATCTAAGGACACAGATGGGAAAGCTGCTGAGATGTGCCTGGCTCTGCATTTAATGCTGGCCACAGAGCACTGACCTCCTCCTGAGCACTGAGGTGACAGAGCTTTCAATTTCTAAGTGTTTTCTTTGGACCTTTAATTTCTGTAAGTTTTTTTTTGGTGGTTTTTTTTTTTTTTTGTGCTAGAGCAGTTGTCTTGCTTCCTCTCAGTCTCTCTGAGCCTTCTGAGAAGACTTTTAAGTCACTAATTAATGCAGCCACAGGAGCACTTCCCCAAAACACAGCAGTGCTGGGATTAAAGCAGTGCAGAGCAACTGGAGCAGGGCCTCCTGCATCTACCAGCAGCAAAATTAAAAACCCTTGGGATGCAATAACCTGAAAGGGAAGATGACCAGGTTCAGTGGTTGGTTTGCAGGCTGTTCWTTTGGTCTTTCCCCAGCCAGATCCAGAGAGCATGGCTGAGTTCTGGTTGTGCTTTGCACTCCAGAAGATGCACTGGAAGAAGTGCAGCGRCTCAGCTGAGGTCAACATTTTACTGAGGGTGCTACTTGTGAAGAAAGTAAGAGATGTGCAGATTGCTGTAAATTTTCTTGATGTAGACAGAGACTGGAACATTGGTCAGGTTTCCAAACTTCTGGTGCAAGCTGTGTAAAAGCGACCCAACAATTCTCATTTAACCTCTTTCATCTGAAACTTGCTACCTAACCTGCCTTATTCTCTTTCACCACTCTCCTACAAACACCTCATCTCCTCCACAGTGTTTCAGCAGAAAAAGTTACTCCCTTTCATTCCCACCACTGCCCCAGAAAAGCTCCCAAATGGACACAGCCATGCTGACACTGAGCAGCTTTTTTTGGTTYGCCCCTCATCCTTTGAAGGTGTGATGTAACCAGAGTAACAGGATAACTCTTCCTCTTGTTCTCTGTGCCGAGAAGTGACAACAGCACAGGRTCTGTAGCCTCGAGGAATTCTCAATGAATCAAATCCCTGTGGTCAGAGTTGGGCTGAGAGCTCCAAACAGCCAGCTGGGCAAAGGCAGAGAGCGTCCACTGAGCAGCATTTCTGAATTACACATACAACACCCATCAGAAACCCTTATCTGTTTTTATGGTGATGACTGGTTGAATTTCTCTTTCTTTGTCACTGGCTCACCACTCTACCTACAGAACATCTGAAGGTTCTAGAAGGACCAACCTGCTTTAATCATTCACATTTTTGCACATTACAACAGTACTTTGGATTAATTTTTGAGCAATTTTGTCTTTATTTTTTAATGTTTGCTAACTCTTGTACCTTACTCCTCTTTTGCCCACTCTCCAGGAACAAAATATAAGCCTTCTTATCCACTTCGTTTTTCACCACCAGGGAAAAATTTTTTTTTTTTTCACAACAGACATTAGTGATTGTGTGAAAACTCTTTATTAGTCTAGATTAATCCACCACTCTAGGAAGTTTTAAGCAAGCCTCAGCTGGCTTCATAATGATTACAATGAAACAGCAGGCCTTGCAAACCTCGTAAGAGTTGCAATTAAGGATTCCTGAGAGATACAAGCTGATATTCCTCTGTTGGCTTCTTGGGCATTTCCCCAGATTTATTTGGTTTTATGATCATATACRGAAGCTGTGATTATGCTTTTTAAAAATAAATGGAAGGGATTAAAATTCAAAACGTTGAAAATYATGGAAATAAATAGTAAAAATGATGAGTGTTCTGGCTTGACTTACAGCAAGCACCAAGGTTTTCCCTCTGCCACTTAAGCAGGGCACAGTTTAGAAATCTGTGCATGAATCTTCCACGTCTCTGTCTGTGGCTTTACAATGAAATGATACTTGGCCATACTCCAGGTCCCAGGGAGCTCAGCAGTTTTGTGCAGGATGTGTCAAGTTAAGGGAAATTTGGTGGGGGCTGAAAGCTCGATGGGAGAGGAGACAACAGTTGTTTGAGCCTCTCTTGAGTTGTAAAGCACAGTGCAGATGTGCACAATGCCGCGGTGAAGCAGCACARCTTGGTCTCAGCCAGCTGACTGTGTTTATGGGGTGCTTTGTCAAAGGGAATTGTTCACTGGGCTCCAGACAGAGGAACTGCACCACAAAAAAAGCTGAGAGAGCCCCGGGGGATCTGCACTGGGCAGCAGGAGCTGTGTCCAGGGTCAGTTCTGCGCRGATCCAGCTGTGTGAGGGGAGGCGCAGGTGCTGCTCAGGTGTGGCTGTATCCCAACCTGGGGCAGGCAGATCCATGCACCCCACTTCCACCCACTCCAACCCGATCCAGACTCACTGCTGCTCGTTGTCCAGCCTCACCAGAGTGCTGGCACAGCCCATGTTTTGGGATACATTCATGGGGAAATGGGTGTGATGCCGGGGTGAGCATCCTTTCCTCATCATTTCAGAGCCCCTTTAAGACCTTGGCAAGTGGTTTGCTGCCGGGTGACAGCAGAGGCAGAGTGATTACGCCTCCCTCAAAATGCTGAGGGAGGCTTCCAGAACAAGGTTTCCTCAGAAGAGCCATCCTACCTGCTGTATGAACATGCCTAGAGGCAACCCAGAGCAGTTATTTTGGGATTTAGAACTGTTAGAATTCAACAGTGAAACCACTCTTCTCTGTTTTAGTCACTTGTCATGGTGACTTTTGTAGGTTATGACAAAATAGGAACATATATTAATGGAAACAAAGAACTTTCAGTCTTTTTTTCAAATATAGGTTTTTTTCCCTCCTCAGGCAGCAATTTCTACCTGATTACAATATTCACCAGTTTGTAAGTATTTCATTTAATAAAAAAAAACCTTTTTCAAAAGTTGTTTTAACCAAGCTTTATTGCTCAATGAAACTTAGTTTACAAGGTATGTGACTGGGAGTCATTCTTCAAATCCCAATTAAAATACATATATAGTTTGGTATTTTTTAATTATCTCAATGTAAAACAAAACTGAGCATTTATAAGTTTCAGATGGATTCTTGAGGGTTTATAASTTTGATCTAAAAATGAAATTTTACTCCTACCATTTTCTTAAGACAAAAACAGAAAGGAAAAAAAAATCAATGAAAACTGAGAAAAACATTGTGATTTTAAAACTGATKACGGCAGGTATGCAGTAAATTTTGTCCACACATTTTATAAGGATTTTTACTGGCATGGATCCTGGCCATGGCACCACATCAAAATCTATAATCAGTCCACAGGTGCTGATCCATTCCCTTACTCATACTTCACTCAGAAGACTACTGGTAATCTTTGGCTTGCAGGGCTGGACTCTGCTGTCGTGCCCAATGGTGCAAATCCACAGACAGTTCAATTAAAACCTACAGATGGTTTCTTCTGCCAAGAAATAAAACCACCCAAAGCCACCATCCCTGCTTCCCCTCAGATGCTGTCCCTCAGAGAAATGGGCCCTGGTGGCACAGTGGGACACAGGGAGCCCCATGTGCTGCATCTCTTCCCTGTAAAAGACAGAAAAAACCCCTAAAAGCAGGGCTTCACCCACTGAGTGCCAGAAGTGAAGCTGGCAGATGTGATGGATCCAGAGCTGAGCATCAGATGTGTGTGAGGCACTGGCAAGTTTGGGATGAAGCCAGAGCAGCCTGGGTGAGAGAGGGGAAAAAAAATGGAGAGCTGCCTGCTGGACCAAGCACAGGCTCTCCCAGCAGACAGGCAATGAGCATCAGGAGGAAACGCAGCCCATTCAAGATTTTTTAATAGCCAGCTCCCCAACTGGCTGTAATTTTAGCAGGCAGTTTAACTAGGCTGGACTGAGCTTTTTCCAACACAGCCCTGTTCAAAGAAAGCTGGAGAAATCCCTTTGCCTGCCCAAGGCCAGATGAGAAGCGCATTTCTCAAGGAAGCTTTTACAGTGACAAAAATGAGACCCAGTGCTGCAATTACTACCTCAAGCACTATGTGTATCCTTCTGTTGGTAGCACACATTTTCCCCCCCTCACAGTCTCCAGTATCTGAATATGCTCTTTTATCTTGCATACAGCAGTCCTAACTTTTTGTTCTGATCACATTCCTTTCAGGAGGGAATTTTTGGGAAATAAATACCATTTCAGTCAAGGCTGGACTATGGGATACACRTATTTTCCCACTTTGCAAGGGTTATTTTATTGCACCATAATCCTTTTTCGCCTGGAGAGTAGATCTGTTTCCTCAAGGYCTGTTTGGAGTACACCAGAACCTTCTGAGCACTGCTCAGAGTCTTGGCTTCCAATTAAATGTCTGAGAACAGCCCCTGTGGGCCAGAGTGTCCCCTCCTTACCCAGCTTCATTCTGGTGAGCTGGCRCACACACTTAAGGGAATCTAGAGCAGATAATTACTCTTTTGGTCTTTGCTGTAGACCCACAGCAAAGGTGGGAGGAAAAGACATTTGGTAGAGGTGCTTGTCCACAAGTGGATCCACTGGAAGGGTGCTGGAAGTCTCAGCTTTTCTTGCAATGGACAAAAAGCATAAAACTCACAGCCAGCTCATCTTCTGGTGGTCCCTCGCTTTTGTGACTCACCTCACGAGCCCAGCAATCTACAGCTTCTCTAGAATGTGACTTGTTTTGTCAGCAGGCCCAAAGCTGGCACCACAAGCCAACACCTAAATCACCACCCCAAATCTCCTTGGCCCACGTGAATTAAACTCTTCCCCACTGCAAGTTCAGTCATGCCGGGGTCTTGGCGCACGTCGATGACAGCCAGAGAATCCGGGCTAAAGGTGACCAAASTAATTTCCCTGTGCTCTCCTGCTCCTCCTCTTTTTCTCACAACAGCCAAGTGCTAGCACATTACATCATCAGGCCTTTGAATTTCCCTGCTCTTGTCATGTTTAAACTCGATTGTCTAACACTCGCCTCTCGCGCCGTTGCCTCCAAGCTCCTGCAGTCAGCAAACCCACTGCTGACAGATGGTGGGGAAAAGTGGGTTGAGCTGGACAGCTTCCAAAAACTATGTCTAGCCACATGATATGTAAAACACAGGCTCTCATTTAAAATCTGGTCCATTTTTGTTTCTGTTGATCTTTTAGAACTATTTTTATTTCGGGGAGAGTTATTTTCTGGTGGGGATCTTTGTTTGTTTGGGCCAATGACAGGAGTGCACTTTCTGGCTTCTGTGCCCTGCTTTTGGCAGTTTCTGAACTACCAGACAGGAAATTCTCCAAAGTRCTGCAGCTGATAATTGGCCCCTTTTGCTGGAGCAGAGATAAATTGGAATAGTTTTCCCAGGTCCTTCCCTTCATATGGAGAAACCCACAGTAATGTATATAAAAATTTTCACCCCAAAAATCCTCAGCAAGGGCCACTGATTGATGAAATCTCTGTTAGACAATGATCTGACCATCGTAAAGACAGCATCTGGAGTTGCAGCTTATTAGTTCTCTTTTTTTTTTCCCCCTTAAATATTTCCCTCTGAACACCCTAATACTTCAAACAGTTCCCAGTAAAACCTCTGAAAAASCAACATTACTCCCGCAGAAGGATATGACTTTCCATCAGGCCTCGAAAAATATTTATGAGATGATTTTGTATTTATTTACTTATTTGTTGGGAAACATTTTTTTCCTTTCCCAAGTTAAAATTAAGACATGTATCATGAAATGTCACAGCTCATTTTTGTGGAGGACCTAAGGCTAGGAAGGAAYGCAAGCATGGTAGAATATTATATTTGCTACACTTTCATGTTTTTAAAAGATCATCTCAACCCTCAAGATGAACATATAAAATAACAAAAAAAGCCCTGAATACATTACTGATACAGTATCATGTTGGAAAAAAGTCTTGAATGATCCCTTAGCATCCTTTTCAGCCAGCTTTATTTTCCACCAGGGACAAGATGTGAAAAGGACAACCCCACTTTTACTTGTTCCTTTGTATCTAATCAGGCATTTGGATTGCCTCAGTGGGAATGGGGACCACAGGTGAAAGCAAATATTGGAAATTTTGTTCCTAAAATTGGAAGTATTGCTCCTAAACAGAAGTGTAATGGGTGAGGCGTTTTGTTACATAAATGATCTCTCTTGTGGTGAAAATTGGCATCTACTGTAGGGTTGTGTGCTGCTGTACTGTTAATGATATCAGGCCAAAATAAAGGGTAATAATTAATTCTATCAGAAGATAACACAAATTTCAAGGTTCCTTCCAAAACAGCTGGAATGTGATCCTGGGAACTTTCCTGCACCATCCATGCACAGCAGAAAAGTCCTAATTCTTAATTATGAAATGCCTACATCACATAAAAGCCAAAGCAGATCAGGAAATAATCAGGGGAAAAAAATTGCAGAGATGTGTTTCCTTGGGTTTTTTTGCAAGTGGTTGGAATGGTGTCATATGTAATTTTAAAGATAATTCTCAGTGAATAAAGACCTTACTTAAATTTTTCTTTAAAAAGAATGCCAAACACCACATATTTAGTGAAGTTTTTAATGCCTAAGATTCAAATTATGGTGCTTCCATAAAAATGAAAAATAAATTAAAAATTAATATATTTTTCAAAAATGTTRTCATCGTGGTTTAGAGAGAAAAAGTGGAAGTCTTTAGGAATTTGGAAAGAATCTCTAAGAATGTTTTCAGAAATATTATTTTCAGAAAATTATAAGCCTATTTGGGGACCACAATTGCCCACTCTGTGAATGAATAACGGGTTTATAACATTCACAACTGTCAGCTTCTATATATGCAAAAAACACCATGTCATGTAAAAAGAAAAAAYGTAATTTTAGAGTTTAAACATATGTAGAACTGTATTGTGCATGCTCTCACATTTAAAGCCTTACTGGCCTTGTGTTGGATCCTGAGAAATATTCAAATTGATTGAGAGCTACTTTGAGAGGACTTTCCAAACTTAGAGGGAAAAAAGTGGGAAAGAAATGACAATTTGAATCTGCTTTCAAATTGTTAGTATAACCATAGATATGGTGCAAGGAAAGTCATAAAGCTGAATATATTTCCTCTGTGAGATGATAAGGTCTGTGTGATAATTCATAGAGCTGTACAATAGTAGGATGTATTCAGGGTTTGCAAATATAAAGAGATATGGAACTTTTTTTTTTAATGTTTTGGTATATTTTCCTTCCTAGTTTGCAAAAAGATGCATATTTATTTATAGTGAATTATATATATAATACATTGGTGACATTTTGATCCAACAATTACAAGTTCCAGAGTTCTGCTGTAAAGCTGAGCTACCAGAGCAAGAAAAGAAAGATTGAGTTGGGACAAAAACCAGACAAGCACTTCACCTTTCTTGATTTTTTTCCCCCCTCTTTTTTCCTCTGTAAGTTTTAGGTCCCTCAGATTTTCATCCAGGACTCACTGGCCATAAACATCTTCTGGAGAAGATCAACAGCAGCATTTGACTGTCACGAGTGGTGTTGAATGAAAACCCCTCATTTCCTTGTGCCCCACATCATGGGATTTGTGGCCTTGCTATGCTTTGCCATGGTTGTGAAACACAAAGAAGGAGAGGAGTAAAAAAAGGAAGAGAAAAGTACTTGGTGGGTAACCAGAACCAAGAAATGATTCTGTGAGAGGTCAGAAGAGAAAAGACAGGGAGGAAGGGAAGGGTAAGGCCAAGAAGCATCCCAGGGAACACACACATTGTCTTTTTGYGAACAAGCATCTGGCACAAGGTGTCAAATGGCCTTTCAGAAATATTTTCAGATCAGTCAGAAAAGGGGAACTACAGGGATTGGCTGCACTCTGTCCTTCAGCACCGGCAGATGCAGCACCTGGTGAAATGGATGTGCACAGTCACCCCTGTAAATCATCGCAATTAAGAGCTGAAGAACCAGCTGGTATTAAGTCACAAAGAAGAAAAGGCAGGGGAAAACAAAAAAAGAAAAAACAACAACAACAACATAACAACAAAAAGATGCTACAAAGAAAACTCATCTAATATCTAATAAATAAGTAAAGGCTCTGAGATAGGGGCTAACTAAGGAAAAGCAGGCCCTGATCCAGCAGCACTCTTAAGACACTGTAAATGACTCGGAGCATGGGAGGAGGCAAGTACTCAGGCACTAAAGTGCTTTGCTGGAKCACAGTCTTTGCACATAACAGGATACCTGGATCCTGAAGATGGTAGGATGTGTTTTTAGTGCAGGAATAGGTTAGTCCTGAACTTTTCCATGTGAGCTAGGTATTATTGTTTCCTCAGCTCCAAAGCAGTCTGGTCCGTGCTGTGGGARGTGTCTGAAGGAATTACTCTCCAGCAGGAAGCAGAGGGAGGTTCAGCAGGATCAGAGATCAGCTGCAGGAGAGCAGCAGAAGGGGAAGGCTCATCAGCTTGCCCCAGTCAAGCTGAAGGTTTCAGCAGTGCCAGCAGCAGAACTCCTGCCAAGGAGCCAGCTCCTCCCTGGGAGCGAGGGAGGACGGATCCGTCCTGCTGCACAACTGGCCCGGCGTCCCATTTCACAGGGACAGAAAAAGGAGAATTCTTCCAGTGGCCTTGCAATTCCTGCAGTATGTTTTCTGATTTCACAGCYGATGGTTCCAGCCCTGATGGCACACTCAGATCCATAATATTTCATGGGAAGCAGGCAGAAACAAATGCACACTCGCCTGGGCACTAATTGCCAGTGAAACAGCATCTCCCACCGATTGCCAGCCCTGTCCCTGGTGTGCCCATCAGCAGCTCTGCTGCCTCAGGAAACAGACAAAGAGGAGGGCAGGGAGGAAGACACTCCTCAGTGCAGTTTACAGCAAACCATGGCTATGAATCTCCCCCCACCAGTGCCAGAAATTCGACTTCAAGCTGGCCCTGTTGATTGCTGAAATGCTGGCAGGGCAATCCCGTTCCCATCGAGAATGAAGAAAGTTTTGCCATAGGCACAGGGAGGAAGATAATGATCTCTTCCCAGGAAAAGACATAGCCATAGCTTGGTTTTGTGGGGGAGTCCTCTACATGCAGAGCCTCCCGAGGCTGGTATTTACATGGTGGCTGGCTGCTATAAAAGAAGAGTGGTTGCCATGCCCTGAACCCTTGGTTGTACAGACTCTGGAATAAGGAAAGTCTGGAGCTCACAGCAAGATCTCCAAACTGGGGAACCCCACTGGCTACTAAAGCTTTTCATTATGGGTGAAAAACTGGAGAGGGAAATCTCTGGTTCAAACCCAGTAGGTTATTCTGAGAGGTTGGTTTTTTTTTCCTACCAGACAGTAAATGGAAAAACAAATTTCAGTCTGCTTCAATCCAGAATATTTGATGTGAAGAAAAGCTTTAGCTTAACTTTTTTTATTTCAGAAATCTTTAGGCTGGTTGCCTTCTCCTTCTTGTTGATGATAAATATTTTGAATGATAGTCAAAACAAAATATCCACCATCTTCTCCATCCTAAACTGTCAAAACAAATTATTTCAGCCTTTTGTTTTGGGGGGGTCACCTAAACAAAAACAAATAAACAAAAAACCCATACCCACATACACACACACACACATACACAAAATGTAATCAAATTGCTGAAACATAATATTGCAACACAAAACACCCCCCAAAAAAATCAAATTCTCCTTCATCCCCTTCCCCCGGGCCAAAATTATTAATTGAATTTATGTTCCTGTGACCCAAGATGTAAATATTTGTGGCCACCAGAAATTTCCTAGGGCAAATCCACAACTGGGTCAGAGCTCTCCTCTATTCCCTGCACTTCCCTCTATCACTTTTCTTGYGCCTGCTGTGTGGATTTTATGGGGAAGGTGGACAGTCAAGGAGAGGTGAGCTTTGGAAGGGGGCTGCCCTGCCTTGCAGGGCCACCAGGAGTGCTTCTGCCAAGTGACCTGGGGCTGCCAGCCTTGGGACCAGATCTGCCCTGCCAGCCCTGTCCCCAGCCCGGGTCCAGCCTGCTCTCCAGGCTGGCAGCAGTGGTGGGAAGCAAGCTGTGGAGAGCAAGATGCTGCCAAAATCATTAAAAGGCAGGAAGAATTGGCTGACAAGTGAGGAGAGGCAGTCTTGGGCAGCTGTTGAAAGAGGGCTTCATCTCTTCCACTGCTTATACCTGGGGAGATTAGGGATAAAGCAGAGAGGAAGGAAAAAGTGTTTTCTTAGGCTGTGAGAATTGAAAGCGAGGGGCATCAAAGCAACAGGGGAGTGAAAGCCAAGTTTTCTTGGCAATCATCCCTCAGCTTTAAATTCACTGAGAATTCTCATCCTCAGCATTTGAAGGGCTTATTAATAGTTTTCCTGTAGTTGGATTTAARTCTGCATCCTAGGTTGTCAAGTCTGAATTAAAGAACCAAGTGGAAGAGGAGGAATGTCTCATGATGGGCTCTGAGCCAGCTTGGAGGGGTGCTGGTGGGAGGTTTCACTGCCTCCAACAYGAGCTGGATCCTTTTGATGTGGGAAGCATCTGCCGAGACACAAATGGTTGGGCTTGGGATGCCCCTACCTAAAAATATCCGAGCAGTTCACATCAGGGAAGCTGCTCCTTGGCATATTCTGTTCTYACCTGGATTTGCGTCTTGATTTCACCTATTCTGCAACAATTAATGATCGTTTTCCAGCACTAATGATGGCACAGAGAGAGCAGGCGACCAATCAGCTGGGATTTTATTAAGTGTAATAGCAAATATCCCTATATCTGTTGATATGTTGATATATACCATCATTTCTCTTTCCTAGGCATCATCACTGCCAAGTGCCCCGTGCCGCAGAGCAAAGTAACTTAAAGTGTTTCTTAATTCACAGTAGAAAGACAGCCAGGAACACATTTTTTAACCATCAAAAAGAAAGAGGAAAAAAAAGGAAAAAGAGAGGCCCAGTGCCTGAATGTGGTCCCTGCAGACCCATTTATTCCAGCCAGATCGAGGCGTTTGCAGCCCACTTGGTAGAGGGCAGCAGGGCTCTTTGTCCCTGGAATCCACCAGGCAGGGAGAAAGGGAATGACCTGTACTTCACACTGCCAGCAGCACCAGGAAAGACGTGGAAAACTCTGACGGAGAGAGGCAGTATCCTGTTTTCATGAGGAGCCAGAACTGTGTTAAAAAACTACACTTTGCCTCCCATTCGGGCACGGTGCCAAAGGCTTCTGCAGATAAGGTGTTTGCAAAGTCCTTGGAAAGCCTGGAACAGAGTGGTGTTTAGGGTCTGTGATTTAGGGTTTTTTGTAGAGAAAAGCAGGGAGGCTTCCTGATTACTAAGGCTCATCTCTTTGGTGATTAAAAAAAATTAAAACAAACAAAAACCAAACCCAAACAACCAAAACAACAACCAAAACAAAAAAAAAATACCAAGCCAAAACCAAACAGAACACAAAACAAATTAAAAAACCACAACAAACCACCTCTGAGCCAAACAACTTTACAAGAAATAAGGAATGACCCAACACGACCAAAACACCTTTTTCCTACATCTAGTGAAAAGTCAGTTTCCTTACTGGCTGTCAGAATCTGGGATAACACTACAAAGCATTGATCCTGCTAGGGGCATGCTCCTACTTTGGGAAGCCGTGCAGGGAATGCCCATTGATTCAGGTGAATAGCTCATGAAATGACATTTCCTTCTAATCACAGCTGTGCACCTTTGGAAGGCAAAAAAAAATTTTTTCGTTATGTTTGTGTGTTAGCACTGTGGGCTGGTCGTTCTGGATGCATTTTGGTTAATTCAAAGCCTCAGACTTCCAGGATTCTGCTCCAGCTTTGTAATGTTAGACTTCTCTGACACAGGTGGATGTCAGATCTGACCCGAGTGATGTTCATTGAGCCAATAATTTCCACTCTGCTTCTGCACTCCATTTGGGGGGACCTGGAGCAGTTCAGGGCATGCAGGCTTGCTGAGCACAGAGTAGCATATCTGTTTGATAACACAGCTGCCTTTCAAAAACTCCAGAGAGAAAAAGAAAAAAAAATAGAAAGAAAAAAAAAATTAGGGTTCTCCAGATTGTACAGAACTTTCTATTCAATCCAAAACATGCTATCTGAAATTTCAGAGTTTCTGTCGTATTTTCCCCAAGCTAAGAAAGGATTGTTAGTTTGTTTTCACTTTGAGATATTTTAGGGTTTTTTAGTGGAAGGGCTTAGACTCAGGAGGAACTAATGGATTAATTAATTACTCACTTTTTTCTGCAAATSTTTGGGACAGTTGTGTCTCCCCAGAACCATGGGTTGTTTGAGGTGGGGCTGCCTAGAGCCACAGCTCAGTGAACTTTTTGTTGATTTTCAKCTCTGGCATGACTCTCACCCATCTTTCTGCTGTTCTCTTCTCCCTCCTTGCTGCTTGCCCAGTTGTGTTATTACAACTGCTTGCAGGCTTAAGGGTAAAACAAACAAAACAAAACACACAAAAGCACCCTCCAAAACCAAACTAAAACAAGGGCGTTTTAAAATGAGATAATTTTCCTCTTTCAGTTCAGCTGCAACAAACTTGACTGAGTGGGCAGGCATGAGAGGTAAAGGACGAACTATGAACAAGTTGTCCTTTTTGGAAGAAGCCAGTGTACATCAAATCACAGCCTTGATTTATTTTATTTTTTTTTTCCTGTTGGAGCTGTTCAGTTTTTTGCAAGTAGCTCCTGGCGTATGGGGACAAAAAAAAAGAGAGGGAAGGACTTTTTGCAAGCTGGTGAGCAGGAGAAGAAAAGAGGTGCATTTAAGGCTTTACTTGGCAAAGCGGCAAAGCGGCAAAGCGGCAAAGCAGCCCTTGAACGAAGTCTCCTGTTTCTGAGGAAGGAAGGGAATAACCTCTGGGATTCCTTCCCCTCTTCCCTGTGCCCAAAGAAGGTGGAAATTTGCCACGAGCAGCAAAATAAATGTATTAAGGGAAGCAGGAGGCAGAGACACACAGGGGGAAGGCAGCATCGTGACAATTTCAGCCATGTGCAAGAGCAGGCAGGCAGGCCTGCAAGTCTGTCACCTTCCACCAGTTTCTGATACTTYCTTCTATGTGACAGAGCAGGCAAAAAGCAAAACTGAGTGAGAGGGATGTGAAGCATGACAGAATTAGAGGAGAAATATGGGGGAGGATATCAGCGAAATGTCTGGTTAGGGAATTTGCTCGTTTCTTCTGTCTGAACAGGTAATGTGCAATTCAGGTTGTGGATTTAAAGGAGAACCTGTTGGGATAGACTCCTGGAATCACCTGAGGTGAAAGAAGCAAAACAAGTGACTGTGCTTGCCCTTGTGTGCTGCTGTTATCCATGTGCAAAGCACAAATAAACAAATTGCCAAGGACAAAGGATGATTAAGAGAACCTTCCAGCCTTGCCAGTGCTCTCACTGAAAGCTCTGATCACAGAGGTTTTCTGCTTGATAGTAGCAGTGGAAACTCCCAGCTTACGCCCAGGATATTTGGACATCCTGGCTTCCATATGCACTTCAGCTCCTTCTCTCAGCCTCCCTGCAGAAAACCATATTGCTGAACCCTCGGAGAGCAGGGAATTTCTGTTTTGTCTGGATGTTTGAGTGGCCATGGAGAAGGACAAGGAAGCCTTCTGGGAGGACACTTATGAAAGGTTAATTACCCAGTCTGTTCAGAGGAGAAATGCTTGGTGTATCTACTCCAACAGACTGCAGCACCGTGAAAAGACCTTCGGAGATTACTGATACCAGAAAAAAGAGAACAAGTCAAGGCCAGTGTGGGCGAGCAATATTTTAAAACATATGACACTTTCAATAAGCCTGGTGATTCTGCTGGTAGGAAGTGTCTGGTGACGCTGCTGATTGGAAATTTCAGTGGTCCTTGTCCAGAATGCAGCCTTAATAGGATAATGTTTTTTAGAACCTATGTGGCATCAAAAAGGAAAAACAAAGAAAAGAAGCTGGCTTTATGCACCACCAGGGATTCATTTATGAAGAACTGGATTCCCCCCCCCACAAAAAAAAAAAAATTAACAAATGTACACTTCACTTTCATCAGGAGTTTGCTTGCTTGTCCTCAAATGACATAAACAGATTAATTGAGAGCCCTAGATTCAATTTTGAATTACTTGAAGCATATTTTCATATTCTCTTTGGCATTACTGGTGAATGACATAAATTCAGTACAACAATATACGTATACAGCTGGCAGTGTAATGCAAAATCAAAAATATCTGAAAGGATGATTACCACTAATTAATTACTGACATGTTCACATCACCAAGCCTCTGTGGCTCACTGACTGCAAAGCACTGAAGGAGTTAATAAAAGATGCCCTTAGCATCTCTCTGGGAGCTGGCAGAATGCACAGGTAGAAGGACAGACCAATTCATGGTTATTTTGTTTAAACACCTGCCTGATCAACTCTTGGGGCGTGACCACAGATTTTCCAGGAAAGCTTACAAATAAAAATGTGGGAGAAGCCACACTCACCCAGTGGGAGACCTCTTTCCTTTGTGTCTCCTTGTGGCTCCACCTTTGGGGAAGAATGCTTCCTTTMTTAGCCACCTGAAGGGGAAAAATTGCTTGGTGTAATTTGTCAAGGTCCTGATTCACAACGATTACCAGACTGGGAATTTTGAGTGGTTTAGGGGAGTTTTTTGGGGTTTCTTTTTGTTTGGTTGGTTTAGTTTTGTTTTTGTGGTGTTGGGTTTTTTGGGTTTTGTTTGTTTGTTTGTTGATTTTTGTTTGGCTTTTCTGGGGGAGGGTGTTGTGGGTTTTGTTTGGTTTGTTTTTTGGTTTTTTTTTTAGTCTTTGGTTTTGGTTTCTTTGGGTTTTTTTGGTTGGTTTNTTTTTTGGGGTTTTTTTTAGTTTTTGGTTTTGGTTTCTTTGGGTTTTTTTGGTTGGTTTTGGGGGAGTTTTTGGGAGGTTTAGTTGGGGATTTTTGGGTGGGTTTTTTGGTTGGTTGTTTGTTTGGGGTTTTGTTTGTTTGTTTCGGTTTTTTTTATTTTTTTGTTGGTTTTTGGGGGGGTTTTGTTTGGTTTATTTTTGTGGTTTGGTTTGGTTTGGTTTGGTTTGGTTTGGTTTGGTTTGGTTTGGTTTGGTTTGGTTTGGTTTGGTTTGGTTAGGTTTGGTTTGGTTTTCTTGGGAGTTTGTTTGTTTGGGTTTGGTTTTTTGTTTTGTTTTGGTTTTTGGTTTTTTTTTTATTTATTTTGGGCATTTTTTTATTTTTTTGTCCACCTGGGGCCTTCTGTGCTGTGGGCAGGAAGACTGTCTGGAAGACGAACAGCACAGTGGCAGTCACTCCTTGCTCCCTGTGTTTAGAAAGCAGAGGGTGAGGGATTGCTCAGGCACTGATTTCCTGGATTTCACTGTCAGGAATGCCTTGCTGGTCTCAAAGTGGGCTAAAGCAACCTATGAAAATGAGTGCTTATTCTGAAGAAAAACATTCTTGCATGGAGTTCATTTGGAATAGCTGCAYGCACAGAAGCCCTTAATAGCCTGAGGACAAAAAGGAAAGCAGCWACTGGGAGGTGGTCTCACTCACTCAAAAAAATATTCTTTCAGCAACAAAACCGAAGAGAAAAATTAAGACTTCTGCCCACCTCCTAACTGCTAGGAGGAAGAATGAGCCTCAAATATTTGTTTGCAGGCAGATTTTACAGAAAAAAACACGCACTGCTGCCCTTGGTTCTCTTCTTGTGTGACATTTAAATTAGCTCAGATATGGGATCCTCTCTGGGCTGTGATGTGCCCACCTAAAAAATCTGCAGTGTTCAGAATTATAGCCTGTCCTTAGAAGCAAGCCCAGCTTAACCCACCACATCTTTCACACATCACTGGCTTCAGTTTTCTTGACTTAGACTTCAGAAGTGGCTCCGCATCAGAGTTACCACAGCAAGTACAGCATGAGTAATTTTATATATATACATATATATATAAAAATATAAAATTTATTTTTAGATAATAATATTATTATAATCTATATTTTATATATATAGATATACATATATATGTATGTATATATATTATATATTTTTATATGTATATRTATGTATACATATATATGAATACCTATATATGTGTGTGTATATATATATACACATATATGTATACACATATATRTACACAGAGRGGAGATCATTGTGGCACCACAAGAGCTTGCATATTTACTTTCAGGAAACCTGAACTATAAATAATTGAAACACAAACAGCAAGCGTGCCCTCAATCAAGGTGTTGCCAGCTCTGTGGGCTTTCCTGGGTGCTCTCTGGGACCTCCCCTGAACTCTCACTGCTGAAGGGAAACCATACCCCTGTGGTACACAGTGCACACTCCTCCTTACATGTGACAGCAGCCTGCTTTGCTGTAGATAATACCAACAGGCTGGAAATCTCTTTTTTTCCCCCCTGAAAGCTGTTTAAGAAACAGTGCCTGCAGACTGGCTGGCTCCGTCAATAAACCCAAATCCTACACAATCTAAGAACCTGCCTGCTAAAAACAGCACCACAAGATATAATTTAGGCATGAGGAACACAGCTCTGAAGGGAACTGGATGAGTCCACTTGAAATAAATGTTCTCTCACAGCACTCTTGGGTTGTTTTCCCTGGTCTCTGGTAGGTGGCTTTGAGCTTAAAAGGAGGGAGTTCATCTAAATATAAAAAATGATGTAACTGGTTAAAAAGTTGAGTTATCAAAACAAAATACTCCTTCTGTCTTGTATATGAAAAAAACCCCAAACTTCTGAGAGTCTGAAGGTATATGGAATAAATCCACACTGTGAAAGAAACCCTATAACCTCTTGGTCCAACCCATGACCAATATTAACAATGGTTSAAAGGGAAGAGCATGGTTTTATTTTAATTTTCGGGGCAGGGCTCTCCTTTWGAAGAGGAAAGAAGAATTAATAAGCCTGGGTAAAAATTGCCTGGGTAAAAATGGATTTCTTGTGCGAGAACCATTGCTGCCCTTTTTTCCTTTRGGGAAATGAAACCTTTATGTTCGAATTCATAAACCCGGGTGACAYTGTTTGCCCCAAAGGACTTGTTTGCACCCCTCTGCTCTTGCGGGTGAACATCCTCGCATGCAGGCAGAGCATTAGAGGGAGCTGGAGCACCAGGCTGGAAATGAAGAATTCACTGCAGGCRCCACGGGGCCAAGAGAGGGGCTCTTGGTGCTGTGGGAGCTCCCAGCTCCAGCTGGAGGCTCTGCCATTCCTGGATGCTGCTTCCCAAACCTCCGCTGCTGCAGAAATGCTTTTCCCAGCCCGTGGCAAGCGGAGAGGGGGATTTGGCACCTCTTGGCCCGGGTACCCCAGGGATGGGTGGCAGAGGAAGGAGCTGCAGCGCTGCCTTTACTCCATCTGGAAAAACACCCACAAAAACCAGGAGGTGATCTTTGGCGTGACTTCTTAAACAAATGCTTCAAGTCTTTGCGATCTTGCCTGCATGTTCCTTGACCCATTTCCCTCTCCAGGGCTCAGAGGGTGCTGGAGGTAGAGGTTGAATCATGCTGGAGATACCTAATGACCCTCCAAAACACAGCCRCCCATCTGCAGCCTCCAGCTGGGTCTGGGCTCGCCCAGATGACTTTGTTTTTGGGTGAAAACACCACAGTTCCAGGGCATTGTTTTCAGCTGTGGGCCAGGTAACACCACCCAGCGATCACCTTGACCCTCTGACGCAGCAGAATGAGCGGCTCATAATGGCAGTGGATTGCCATCCATTGTTGGGAGAGAATTTGCAAAGCAGCCTAAGGGAATTTGGCGCCCCATTCCTATTGAATTACAATGGGATTTGGGCATTGAATTTCCTCAGTTAGTCCTTTCAAACTTCCCCTCCTTTTTAAAGTTATAAAGGTGGCATTTTCATAAGGACTCTTGTGCTGGCTTCTCGTGAAACTGCTTGACGTTTTTTACCACTTACTTCAATGAAAGCATCATTTGGGCAACGCTGTGCAATTTTGAAAAACTCACGGTGGGGATTTTGAATAATTTGCTCTCTAAAAGTTTGTCCAAAAGATTAATTTAGGAAAAAAAAAAAAGGACAACATTTAAAATACATGAGGGAAGGAACCGAGCTCAGTGGAGAGAAGGGAACTTGATGAGATTTAATAAGTTAATTCCAAGGTGCACTCCAAATTCATCTTGGTTATCTCAGCCTCAAATAGCTTTTGAAAGCCATAATATTTATTTAGCTATGGAAGATATGAAGGGGTTTCCAAGACACTTTCCAGCTATGATACACCAATATACTAGAAAATCAGCTTTGAAGACAGAGACCTAATTAACTTTCTTGAAGACGCTTTATCATCTTCATCTAGGTATTTGTTAAAAGCTTCTTTTAAACTACACATATGGATTATTAGCTATTAACTTAATTGTGTGACCTTTCGTCAAATAAGAAAACCTCTGAAGTCAAATGTAAACCAGAGTCTACTGGCATAGCTGCCAGTATCTGGAAATGGCTTGAGGTTTTTATTAATTCTCCTTGAAAATGCAGGACTTTGACAGACTGGAAGCCCATCCCCGAAAGTAGGCAATTATCCCTCTCGGCCGTGTTTTTACCACAGTTTTAAACCGAGATTGCACAGGGGGGGTGACACATGGTTAACAATAGGAGATCATTAACCTAAACATCTTCCATTTGTGTGGGAGCATCGGCAATTCGACGGGAAGGATGAGGCCCTGAGTCCGCGCTGAGGGCAGGCTCCAGGCTGTGGAATTCTCCCGSAGCCGGAACAAAAGGGAGCCAGGTATCAAATGCAGGCATCTAAAGAAGCACAAGGCATGAGATTCAGGAGACAAAGCTCCAGGATGAGGAGGACCCCCGAGCAGGATGTGCTTACTTGGCAGGTGGCTTTTGTTTGCTTGCAGCATCAGCCAAGCCAGGAGGAGACCGGGCTGGGCTGCAGAGAAGCCGCTGCAGGGCTCAGAGCGGGGCTTTTGTGGGGAGAAAGGAACACCCTGAGCTCCTTAGAGGATGCCTCAGGCCAGAAAGGAACAATGAGGGTGCGGCAACCAGGCAGAGAGAGCAAAGCCTGATGCGCTCTGAAGCTGTTTTAGCGCCGGGAGGGTGGCACAGATCTCCCAGAGAGGATCCGCACCTCCTGCCCGCTGTTATCCCTGGCTCTGAGCAATGCTCCGTGCTGGGAAGTCGGCATGGGCAGCAYTGCTCTGAGCTGCCTGGGTCAAATTCCCACTTTTGTGGAGATCTTCAAGCGTTCCGCCAAGCAAAGGAGGATGGTGAAACTTAGGCCACTGTAATTTTACGAAAGCAAAACTCCACCAATTGTATATCCAAGTCCTAAGCAGGCAGCYGAATGAAGTGTCCAGCCCTGGGAACTGCAACTGGGTTTCATTGTTCAGTGTCTTCAAGGGCCAGAAAGCGAACTTTATCTTTAATAATGAAATAAACTCACCTGCATCTGACCTACTAAATATCTCTATCATTTGTGATCAGCATCATCATAGTGAACTTAGACTCATGCAGTGCCTTACATTGTTTGTTCCTCCATGCATTTAAAAAGTTACTCACTCATTCTGAAGTCCCTTACCTCAGTAGACTCTGGCCCTGCCTCTACCATCAAATTAGTTTTTTTGCACTTGTAATGTTTAGAAACAGGATCAATCAGGAAATAATCTACTTTTGGTATATTTGGAAAATGCTTGTCTTTGTAGTGGGCAGAAGCAAGCTCAATGCCCAGAGAAATAACGTCTCCAGTCTAGCAAATATGTTCTAAAAAACTCCTCCAAAATGTGGAGGTAAGTATAAATTGCAAATAGGATCTACAGAAAAAGTTGAGCTAAAAGGAAAAATGTTTTTGGATGGGAGTGAAGGAAAGCAGGAGAGCAAGGTCTGTTTTTATTTTTTTTTCCTAATTCCATAAAGATGATAAATATAATAACTAAAACAACCCCTGCAAGAGATTATTAGAATTTAAGCTCAGCAGTTCCATTAGCATTTAATGMTGCAAAAATACGCGCAAAAATATCCAGAGGAAACAGAACATCTCCTCACCTACTGGCTGCCCTTCAGCTAACAGGATTTTGCTATTTAGATGCATATATTTGAGCTACTGGACTATTTGAACTCTGCTCTAAAAAAAAAAAAAAAAAAAAWTTGCACGCAGGGAGAAACCGCAACATTCAAGCAGAGGTCTCTGATTTGGCAGCAACAGATTCCTCTCTGTAGCTCAGCAGCGAGGCACATCCCTGGTGCAGATGTGACACTGCAGGCAGCAGCTCTCCTCCTGAGTGCTGCAGGAGGTGTTTCTCACACCCAGGCAGAGGYTGAGGCAGCCAGCAGGACCCAAGGCCCGACGCAGATTTGGGTGGTCAGACCTTGGTCCTGCTTGCTGTGCCCTCCTGCGCTCAGCTCAAGGCACTGCCCTCCACCTCCCATGCAGGTCTGATGGGTCTGATTGTGGACGCAGGGCAAAAATTCTCTTTGACTCTTCCTCAGGTGAGAGAATAAAAAAATCCCTAAAAACGTAAGGGAAAAAAAAACCAAGGAAAACCAAAAAACAAAACAAACAAACAAACAAAACCCAACAAAAAACACCAAAAACCCCCAAAAAACCAACAACAACCAAAAAAAATCCAACAGAGAAATTTATTAATTCTAGTCTTCTAGTGGCACTGGCAGTTTATTACAAGACTCATCACTGCAGGCAGCCAATTCCAACAGGAATCTTCTAGACTTGCTTACAAGTGCTCTGAGAGCAGAGAGCTGCCCAGAGTTGTTCAATCACACTTGGGCCAAGACACAGTAGTAATGCCATTAATACTATTTGACATATTAATAATGCCAATAAACATTTTGAGCAATACCTTTGTCATAGAGATGGGAGGGGAGGGTCATCTGGCATTTGCAGGTGTGCAGGGCCCATCTACGTTTTCCTTGAATGTGGAATTTATGATCCTGGCAGCTCAATTCGGCATTCCAGGAGGAAAACTCAAATGACTTGCATGATCATCTGGACCCTCTTGCTCCTCTGTGAGTTATGGGGTCACAGCTYCAGTTCCTCATCTCCCCTCTGCTCTATTTATTGTCTGTCCATCCCTGCAAAACATTTCTGCTCTCACAGCTGCAGTTCCTCCAGAGCCCAGCGCAGAGGCCAGTTCCAGCTGGAGTTTCCAGGATCTCCTCACACGCAAACAGTCTCATCAGGTGACTTTTCCATAAAATTTTTCCTGCCAGAGCCCTCCTGTGGCTCATCTTTACCTTAATTTCTGAGACTTGGTATGAGAAATCTGACTAAAGAAATCTGCAATCTACAATCTGAAATTGCAGATTTCAGCCCTTTAGGGAGCAGGGGGAGGATGGAGCCAGACTCCCCTCAGAGCTGCACAGCAACAGGGTGAAAGGCAATGCAGCAAGATGAGCTTTGCCCACGCCTGGAGCAAAAGAAAAACCCACAGGGTGGGCAGTGAAACACTGGAACAGAGGCCCTGGGTTCTCATGGGACCTTTCCTCTTGGTTTTAAAATTCAACTTGTCGAGACTTGGAGCAAACTGACCTAACTGAGTAAGATGTCGAACCATCAGATGGCCTCCAGAGCCAAATTATTTTGTTAATCTCTATCTACTTATTATCTCACATATTTAGGCTGCTGGGGTTTTAGAGAACACAACAACATTAAAATTTTGACAACAGACTGCACTAATGAATAAATAAACATACTTTCCTCCTATCTTGGCATTAATAAAATTTCATCTAATGCTGAACAACACTAATTCTATTTTACAAAAAATGCAGGCTGATAAAGAGTAAGTGTGGCTTTTGGAGAAATGTACGTCAGAAAGATCTTCTGCAGCAGTTTTTTTTTTTTTTCCTTTCCAATTACAAATGCAGAAAGAATCAAAGGGAACGCATTCTGTTGGTATCTGTGGTTTGCAAATCAAATCATGTTTGGTGTTTTTTCTCAGTGGCTGTTGGGCATCTTTGTGGTTTTCTGCTTGGCTTTTTAAAAAATGCATACAGAGTGGGTATGGCCACAGTAATTACTGTTCTTTCCATAATTTTCCATGCACTCTCATTTCAGTGGGACATGGTAGCAGAAGTGAAGGGCTGCCTAAGAAATGACAGGATTTTAAAGACACCAAACATATGTTTGCCATCTTAATTCCTCATTTATGCCATCGAAGACTTTGCTCTCTGGTTAATTTTAGTGTAACCTATACTACAAATATGTGAAATATGCTAATTAATTAACTTCTGCTTTAATTCTTGAAATAGAAACTGACCCAGTGTTGTCTTTGAAAGTGATTCTCCCCATATTTATGATGAAAAAACATTAAGTCATACATTTGGACTTTCATGGCGAAGCTAATAAGAAAAGGTTGCCAGGTAAGTTTTCCAAAACTTGTTGTCGATTGTGGYGTAATAAACCCCTGGCTTGCATGCTCTGAGAAATTGTTTGGATGTAACAAATGGTGATCCTCTTGTTGCTTTTCTTGTCTCTAATGGAAAAGAATCAGGACACTGTGGTTGTTGGAGGTCTTGATAAAACACTTTGAAGTCAGAGGAAGAACATTTACTGACTTCAGGACTGCATGAACAGGAATAACAACCCTAATTTTGAATTTCTTATGCTCCTGTTTAACCTCTGTTTAGTCCAGATGTTCTTAAAAGTTAACACGGTCTCAAATTATTCGTAAGTCTCCTCAATCTTAAAGCTTTGTTTCCTCCCCTCCTCCCTTTGAATAGAAGAACAGACAACAGTACAAAAAAATAAAGTACCAAATTTATGGCATTCCATCACCAGAACAGAGAGGATAACGCTTGCAAATTACATGAAACTGGGTGCCTGGTTCCCAAATATTTCCTTTTTTTTTTTTTTTTTTTTAATTTGGTGGAAGCCATGCAGAATGACCCCAGATCTCCCCCCCCAACAAAAAACCCTGTGGGAACCAGCACTCCAGCCTTAGGTAGGAGAATGGGCAGCCTAAAGCCCAAAGCAGCAGACAAGTCCCTGGAGAGCAGCTTTTCCATTCAGGCAAGCTTGAGGAAGGGAATATCTGCRCAAAAAGCAAATTTACTTTGCTGGTGGCTGTTTTGTTGTCTGATTCCAGCCCAGGTTTCCTTTCAGCCTGACCTCCTGCCACATGGCTGGGACAGTCTGATGCTGCCACGGGTTGCCATGGCAATGACAGTGATGATGGCATGTGCTCAGCATAGCCAAATTTGAACCTAATGAGAGCAGATGTGACGTGGAGCTCTGGYGCCCGAGGAGCAGACCTGGTTACATCTCCATGTCTTTTCCTAGCAGTCTTGGAGACTTAAATGCAGCTCTCTGTGAGTGCATTAGCTGTGAACACCAGCAGGGATGGATGAAAATAATCTCTGCTCTGTGTAAACATTGTCTCATGAAGCTGAGCACACACCCACGTGAGGAGAGCTGAGAGAAAGGACAAGCCATGAGGAAAACAAGAAGCCTCTTCCATCTGCAGCTCCCTCTTGCTGATGAGCATTATCTTCCTTTAAGCATAAGCAGATTGCTGTGTGTGGCTGCGTGCTATCAGTTTTGGTCTCTGCACTTTCCTGAGAAAATAACTGCTTCCAGTTGCTGGGGGCCTGTGTGACATGCTGTGCAGAGCTGCAGAGCACCATGAATAAATTATGGCTGTCACCAACTTCTCTGCCTAAACAGGACTGTTACAAAAATAAATTAGCACTGCCCTTGAGCACTGCTAAGAGTAAACATCTCACACATGACTTTGCTGAGGAAAAGAGTGAGACCTGTGCTCCACCACAGCCAAGCCTACACAGACAATGTGTTCTCTGCGTGAAAGAACAGCCACTGCTCTGAAAAAACCACGGGGAGATAAAGGGTCCTGGTGCAATAAAGCAACGTTCAACCCAAATGCTTTAGAGCCAGTTCCACCCCTGTTGGCTTGGGTTAGGATCAAGGACTCAGCTGGATCACAATCAGGAGAGAAGTGTAAGGCTGCTTCTTAACTACTCTAAAGTTTCTTGGGGAGAGATTGAAGCTCCAAATCTCTCCTTGTTCTTGGTGTGCTGTCAGATGGGGGTGTCTGAAATGAAGCAGCTCTGAGCCTGACCCATCAGTACATGTGAGTTGTCTCATGTTGCAAGAATTGTGCCTTTATCTCTAAGTTTGTAGAAAGCAACTCCAACTTTGGCTGCAGGAACAGCACTTGGAGCAGTTTTATCTGCCTATTGGGGTGGAATAAACCAACATTTGTGTGTGGAGTCCTCCCWGTCTACACTTTTTCTTGAGGTTTTTCAAAAGACCCGATTCTCAACCAGAAGTTCACATGAAAATGTTAGTTGCTGTGAGCACTTTCCACTGAAACTGCCCAGTGGATTTTCCAGCAGTGGACAGTTTATTCAGAGATTATTTGAGAAGCCAATTTAATCATCTACATTGGACTAAAACTAACTAGGGCAAACCTGCAAATTCCTGATGAAAAACTAARGCACACACCATCCATATTTGTTTCCAAACAAGGAAAACAAGCCATAAGAACAGGAGGAAGAATAGCATATACTTTTCTGCTCTCAATCTTGCATCATGTGACAAGAAGACGTGTCTGTAGAGGTGTTACCTAGCCTAAAAGACAGTGTGGCCAGTGTTGTTCTTTCAAATGTTTCCTGCTGTTTTTCCTATTCTCCCTGCAGCTCCTTGTCCCTCCTTTGGTAAGAAATTCATCACAAGCTTAATCCAACTCCTATTTCCAGACTCTAACTTCAAGGGAGTCAAAATTCAAGGGAGGAGCACCAGGGAGGGCGGGCAAGCTGCACTTTCACAGGGAGGCCTTGCCCCTCATCCACTTCCATGCGCTCCCCCAACCTCATATCACATTGGGATGCACCTCTAAAAGGTGCTGGAAACCCTTTAGGAGAGCAGACTTCACTGTGCTCCTGCAGGGCACATCCATCCATCCATCCATCCATCCATCCATCCATCCATCCATCCATCCACCATCCGTCCATCCATCCATCCATCCATCCATCCATCCATCCATCCATCCATCCAT
>JACDOX010000434.1:374141-385087 GCA_014549065.1 Cardinalis cardinalis | reverse complement strand
AAAAAAAAAACACAGCTGCCAGACATAATACACGATATTGGGATAAAAGCGGTCATCCCACGACAACTCCCTTCCCTCTAGTTTTGCAAATGTGTCAACAATACTCTTACTCATGAAGTTACAAAGAGCCTAATTTATTTATACAGCTGTGGAGTGGTACACTCTGACACCAGAAGGAATCCCACACATCTTCCAGATCTTTTGTAGAACAAGGTGAAGAAGGTCTTACAACTATTTATAGACTAAGCCTAGAACATCTACTCCAAGACAGATACTCTTCATAAAGATTTCCAGTGTACATTTCAAGACTGCAAGAATCCCCCATTTCCTACAAGAGGTGTTTATTTTACATTGTTCCTACCGGCACTTTTTAGTGCTTTGATAAGTTTTTGTTTTCTGAATCACTGCATGATAAAGTATGAAGTGGCTGAGAGGAAAATAAAACCTAAATATTGCACAGGCATATTTGGCATGGAACAGCATGAGCCATATAGCAACAAGCATCCTTTTGGTCTTGCAGTACACATTCCACCCGTTTTGTACTGCTCCATCAGGAAGGTAAGACAAAAAGGAGTTAGAACCCACCTTAACTAAAACTCGCTGAAAATAAGAAGTCTAAGATGTCCCATTACTTCACAGAGAGAGATTCCTCTCCCAATTTTTAAAAATATTTAAATCCAAGACAAAGGCACTAACACTTCTTTCCAGAAAATCTTGAAGTACAGAAAGAAAACAAGTATTTTGAGGAGTTTAATTTTCTTTTTTTACTTTGCAATGCTCAGACTTTTTTTGCTGTTTCTGGTTTACGCTGGAGCCAGTTAAATAGAAACTGGACTGATGGCTATTCCAGCAATATTATCTCTATTTCTTCGTGCATCACTAACTGTTTCATAGTAAAAAATTCCCATCCCAAACACAGCCCTGCAATTATGTTCAGCAGCCATGTTTACTAATGGCAAAGGTTACCATTCCTGAATGCAAATTTACCTAGGTCCACTGCCAAAAGTAAGAGATTTACATTATTTTTTAACATGATACAGTAAGTTCTGACTTTGCGTGAAATACAGACATAGCTTCTAATAAAACTAAATATTGATCTGCTACCTAAAAATAAAAGAGGAACAGAGGCAATCTCACACATACTGAATGACAATTGACAACCCCATGGACATAAAGGCTTTGAGCATCTCTTCATTGAAGAAGAAAAATTCATTTTTCCTGTTTCTCTTGAAAACATAAGCTTAATGCTTTATCAGTGTTAGTTTACACTACACAGTGTATCAGTGTTAGCTTACAATACACATGGCTAAATACATTTAAAGAAACCTCTTTTCATATTAAATTGGACTAGTTATGTTCTTGGTACATGTTGATCCTTGAGGAGTAAAGCTGGAACAGCTCATGAACTCAAGAGATGTGGAGAGACAGCATTACACTTGCAGTCGCTTGCCAAAAACAAGCATGAAGAGAAAATCTGTTCCACAGCCCCCTGTGGCTACCAGACAGCAAAACCCTGACATGAAGGCTGAGATCCCCTTCAAGCAAAGGCCACCTCCACCCCAAAGCTGCAGAATGTGTGTCTGGGTAGCCCGGAGACAGCCACAGCTCCTCAGACAACACCGACTGCAAGTGGCCATGTGGCCTTCACGCAGCCACATCAGGTAAACAGCCCTGAGGACAGTCTCCAGTCACAGAGTGTGAACAAGAGAGAAGATTACAAATCAAAGCTTAAGTCCAAGTGCTGAAGTCTAAGAAGTAACCTGAGCTTTGTGTCCTATTGATGACCACTTGAATGAATTCTATAAGCCTCCATTTCCTGTTCCAGTATCGCCCCATCTCTTCACAACATTTTACAGCTGTGAAATTTCTTCCCTTTTCTGCTGAAGGCAGGAGGGCCACCCGAAAAAAGGCTGCACACCCTGCCAAACATCACACTATGTATTTTGACACAATAACAACAATGAAATAATATTTTATAACTATTAGAGTCTCTAGGATGAATCTCTCTGGACACAAAAGGATGCAAAAGTGATCTGTCACTTGTGACATTTGGAAACAAAATTATTTTACACAGTAAGTGACAGTCATTACAGGGCAATGTTAATTACACTACTTATTCTGACACTGACCACAGATAATGCTCTGCAAAATAAAGGCAAATTAGTCACATTTATTAGAGGGTGAAAATCTTAAGACAGATGCTTTACTGCAGGGCCCAGTGCTTCAGCACCGTCCTTTGCTCACCCAGCTTAACCTGGTCAGATGCAAACAAGATGAGCTTTCTTCAGCCTGGTGCTCTGCTATGGTCTCAGCAGCACCTACCACATCTTTCTCTCCAGGTGAGAGTCCCTCTGGCTCAGATCATAGGGAAGCAAGTGACACCCCATCTGCAGAAGGCCATCAATGTCTCCATACAGGCAAAATTCTGTATTCCTGGAAACAAACTGAGACCAAGGCCTGTTATGCAGGCATGCCACTCATCCAAGACAATATGGTAGATCATGTTAAGCTGCTTTGAAGAGAACAAGGAATCCTCTCCACCCTTTGAACCATTTCTAACAGTGCCACTGCATTTTCTTTTGATGTTTTTAGCAAGGAAAAATCTGTCTCCTCTTTTCAGACTGGTTTCAAGGAAGCCAACATATGAAGGGAGATTAAGACTGAAAACTTCTGAAAGGGTTTCTTTCAGAAACCCTTTTTAGGAACCTTTCTCCTATTCCACTTTGCTACTCCACCTTTCTCCTACTCCACTTTCCTACTACTTGCATATTTTCACAAAAGAGTCCTTCAAGCAGCTTTCAGGTTGCTCTACATAAACATTCACATTAAAATAATGCAATTTTTTTTTCCATTTATATTTTCCAGTTTATTTCAATGAAAGCCTGGCTGTGAAGAGATTCTTATTTTAGGAAAAAATACAGGCTGTTTCCATAAAACACAAAATAATACACTTCTAAATTTCTGTTCCAAAATAAAATGGTTCATGTAACAGCTTTCACTAAACTAGAAGGGTGCGAATTAAAACAGGTCTCATTATACTTGTGAAAATTAATCTCTCTGAGCCCCAAATGAAAGCACAGTTTGCTTTCTTCAAGCGTCTCTCAAGTAGTAATTTCAATAGCCAAGACACAGATGGTAGCAAATGGTGTTTTGTAAGAGACCACTCACTGCATTTTTTTCCTTGGTAAGGCAACTTGGAAACTGTTTCATCTGCAACTCAAGCCATGAATCATCTCAGTGACCAGTAGAAAGGCGGGAGAAACTGAAACACAAATGGTACAAAAAACTACTGGTGGTGCAATGCCTAAAAACAACTCAACTGGCAAAACCTCCCATAGCTCCCCTGGAGCTTAGCTCGAGACACTTTCCTTGAAATCATGCAGTTTGTGTGTATCTGCACCTATAGCAGTACCTGCCTATCTCAGTGTAGAAGTCAATCTCCACTTCATAGTCTCTTGTGATTTGCCTCATAGGCAAAACAAACCTACAGGCAAAGTCCTGAGACACCAAAGGTATTTAAAATCTTAATGAGGATGTAGATAGCAAGATCTTACTAATTTAGGAGCAAGAGTTTACATTAGCTAAATGGTCTCCAGGATTGGATCTCACTGCAGTAAATCAAGGTTTAAAAGCCTGGAGTTACCTTCAAAAATGGAGCGCCATTCCTCCTGAGGCCTGGGACCAAGCTGGAGCTGGAGATAGCATTCAATGCTCTGTGCTACCACCTGCAGTCCATTTGACATTGCAGGGACAATCCTGCCATTCACCCTCTCAAGGGAACTGGTGTGAACCTGTCCCTTGTTGCACGTGTAGATCTTAGGAAAGAATCAACTTCCTTCCCAAATAAAAGAATTTAGGAGACACAAACAAGGTGAAGGGTGGTGGGAAGAATGCCTGGATCCAACAGCAAATTGGAACACAGGCTGCATTTACACCAGATGCTTTGCTTTCAGGATGGATGTTGGTGGGGTCTGCTGCCTGTCTTCCTGCTTGCCTAGTGTGGAAAATCACATCTTTAGAATATGAAGAATCATTTTGGTAGAGAAGTGTTTTAGTTAGAACTCTGTGGTTGGTCTGAGAATAAGATGTTCCATTTTGCAAAGGTTTGTTTGTTTTACTCACACACACTTGCCCGGATCTATTAAATTCAGAACTCCTATGACGGTATTCCTTTTCTTTGTTCCACCCTTTGCAGCTGCAGAACAGCATGATATTCATAAGAAAATAATGGGAAAAACCCCTTGATTTGGTTTTCAAACTTTCACCTGCTAAAATTGTTTCCTGTTGAATATTTTTTTTTCATCATTGGAATCCAAACTCTTCAGGACTTAAATATGCCATATTTCACACAAGTGGAGCTCAGGACCTTAGAGAATTTGGACTTTTATGCACAGCTTTTTCATTATAGTTTGCAGATGAGGTAGAGTCTTTAAAACAGAAAGTAAAAATGTAACTGGGACCAGGCTGTTTCCAACTGTTCAGCTGCTCACCTGTGACCAGGTTGGTTAACCCCTGTGAAAACAGGATTATGAAACGCAAAAACCTACTGACTATCTTTGAAATCTGCATACAAGAACAGCTCCAGATAAGGGTCACACCATCTCTCTTGATATGAGTTTATACAAATATATTGAGAAAGATTACTCTAGAATTTAAAAAATACCCAGCTTTACTCTGGTAGCATCTTTTAACTCAAATACTGTGACAGCAGTTCTCTGACCTCAGAGAGCAACAGACCACCCCAGGCGTTTTCCTGGGGAAGGCTGTGAGAAGATCAGAGAAAAGAATGAGAAACAATTCTTACCTCCACATGCTGCACCTGTTGTGCACGTGTGGAATGTGTTATGGAGATTCTTTACCAAAGGGTGATATCTTAATCAGCCACTGGTGATGGTGTTTGGATGGATAGACCAAGTAGGTCAAAACTGTACCAGACTGTCTGCAAGTGTTACGACTTTCTTAATAACTACAGTATAGTATAGTATAAGATGATATAGTATGATATGGTAGAATAAAGTGATTGATCAGCCTTCTCGAATCATGGAGTCAATGCTAATTATTACCTGGCTGGAGGCCYGTGGCAACAAAATACAAATAGTACTACTGAAATGCAGGTTTTACATAAAGAATGAAGGATTCCAAAACAATGACCTGTGTAAAAAAACCACTTTGCTAAAAGTCCTGGTCAAGCCCTTACATTTCTTCTTACCTAGTTTCCATACATAGAAGTATAGTAAGAGAATTTGGTATGATGGTAAATACAACATTATTTCTTAGATTATTTCTTAAATGCTTAGATTTCACAGTTAGTAGGTGTCTTCTAAGTATCTACAGCTCTGCTGAGCAAATCAGAGATTTCACCTGACAGCTGGTGTTTCCAGCTCTGCCCTATTCTGGATGCCATTGCACTTCATAGAACTGATGGCATGCCTGTGTACCAAGTACCTCAGCTGATGCATTGTTTCCCCTCCACACTCAGCAAATCCAACCTCTCCTACAACCACTGCATTTTTTGCCATCCTCACTAAGGATGGACAACACCACAAGCAGCTATGCATAGAGATAATGTGTCAAGAATCCTAGGCATAAAGATACAAAAAGTAGTCGCCTGAGGTTACAGAACAGTCCCACACCCCACCCAGACAGGCTTCCCACTGCCTTCAGTGAGCTCAACACTGAGGAATGGTGGTTTCACGTAAACGGCAGAGGTCACAGCTCTCTCCTTAATCAAAATCAGCTATTATGAATGATCATTCAATTAAAGTAAAAATTCTTCCCAAAAAACTAGTTTTAAAACTGTATTTGTATCCCCAAAAAAGAAATTTAGTTTTCTACCACTTTAGGCTTTTCTTATTAAAAACCCTTGATTTCACATCCTAGAACTCTTAAGGTTTTTCCACTAGGAAATCAGTGTCATTTCACTAGTCCTTGATTATATCTACCCTTCCAATTCCAAGCAAAAGTAATGTATTATCAGTTAACAGATATTCTTAAAATCTTTTGAGTGTGTGTTATTCTATTAGGAATGGAACTAGCACAGTTAAAAATATCTAGCGCAATTGATTTATCTGTGCCTCTCTGGTGAAAAATGTCCTCCTATAGCTTTCTGAGCCACAGGGACACTGTCCTTCACTCTAGTAAATCTCTGAAAATATATCTCCAGTGGGTAATTCTGCTTTGCAGAAAACACCATAACCTCAAAAAGTCTCCCCATACAAAAAGATTATTGCCTAGTTCCCTAAGTTCAAGATTGCATACATCTTTCACATATCAAGACAAGTGTTCGCCATCTCTTTATTCCTTTTCAGCTGAGGAGTAACAGAAATCTGAGCAACTAAGGTAAGATTTTAGAAGTCCTCAAGCCACAGGGAATCAGAAACATGTGCATGTGACATGTCATTCTTTTGACAGACCAGCAAAGGATGATGCTACTGAACACTATAGCATCAAAACTGTCTATTGTAGGTTTTTCATAGAAATACATGCAGTGTTTACCAGTTTTGTACTTTGGAAGGGGGCTAAAATAGCAAAGTTCTGAAGTCCTGAAATACATCTTCTAAAGGTACCAGGCCTGAATTTTTGTCCCTTAAGCATGACTCACAGGGAATCACCTGTATCTCTTAGTTTAGTGTTGAGTGAAGATGATCAGAGCCAACTTCTGGCAACTTTAGATGACTGCAAGACATTAAATTATAGAGCCCCAAAACAATCTACCTGACAAGGAGCAATAAAATAGTTTTTCTAGCAGCCGAGGCACTCTACGACAAAGATCTGAAGGATACGTGCTTGGAACTCAATTACTCTAACAGAACGAGTCCTTCAGTCTGCAAGAAAAAACCTTCCCCAACAGCCAAACACACCTCCCCAAAACCCAAGTGGGATCCAAGATGGAAAGCCTTACTAAGGCGAGAAGTTTGAGATCGTTTTCCCTGGGGCCTGGACGCCCTGTTCGAGGAGTCCCCTCGGCAATGTCGGCGCGATGCTGAAGGGGACCAGCGGCCCTGACGCTGCGCCCGGCCCCGCTGCGCGCCCGGAATGCTCCCACTGCGAAGCCGCCGCTATGCTCGGGACGGAGAGCCCCGGAGGGAAAGCGATCCCCGCTGCGTCCCGACACGCCGGCAAGGGGCGCTCGGAGACCCCCTCCCAAAGCGACGCTCTAGCCACAGCGGGGGCGCTCCCACCTTCCCCGAACTTCAGCCCCACGCCCCGGCTTGAAGCACTGCCCTCGTGGACCGCGCACACGCGAGGATGCCCAGCCGGTCCCGCTGCAGCAGTCCCGGGGCGGTAGCGGCGAGCCCCACCGCACGCTGCCCCGCCAGCCACTTACCCCAGAGCAGCAGGACGGGGAGGTGCCGCCGGCGGCTGCCCTGCGCCTCCATCCCGGCGCGGGCGGCAGCGGCGGCGAGCGACCGCGGGGGACGGAGCCCGCATGGGGCGGCCGGTCCGCAGCCGCAGAGAACCCGAACCCGCCCCAGCCCGCCCGGCGGGGAGGTTCCTCTTYATGCCTCGACGTCCAGCCCCGGGCGGTGGCGGCAGCGGGGGTGGGCGCGCAGGGGAGCAGCTCCCCCGCCCCCGGGTGCTCCCAGGGCCGGCGAGGCGGACCCGGCGGCCGGGCCGAGCGGGGGCAGGCACGTGTGAGTGTGGTCTGTGTGTGGCCGCAGGAGCGCGGCCGTGCCTCCCGCTCCTCCAACGGCCACGGCAGGAGCGATGCCGCTGCCGACCCATCGGTCTGTGTGGCTGCCTAGGGGAAAGGCACCTACCCTGCACGGGGAAGGTTCTGGTCATGAGTGTCCGAAGGATTCAGGAACTGTTCACCTCTTGCCTGGGAGCCAGAGCAGCTTCTCTCCTCTTTATCACAACATCCTGGCGGTGGGGGTGAAGGCATGAGAAGCTGGAGGGCCACCTGTGTTAGTCCACCTGCAGCTCTTGCATGGCACTGACGTGTTGGCGTGCTCAATATTTACAGCTGAACATGGCAGTGAGCTGGCCTGACCCCACACAGACCCAGAGCAGCCTGGAGTTCTAAGATGCTAAGTGTATTTTTATGTTGAATTTCATCTTTGCCTGTCTCTTTTCAGAGATAGTACAGCTCCTGATTTTCATCAATATTTAAAGGCTGTGTTCCTGGAGCTCTCTCTCTAGGAAATTAGCATCTCCATCAAGAAACACCAGACTGGGAAGCTGCTAAAGGCAACTTTTCCTACCTAAAAATAGTAGTATTGCTCAGTAACAAAAATCCAGACTGTTCCTCTGGGTACATGGACGCTCCACCTCAATAATGGCCTTTTAATAGAACATTAAATCACTGCCATTATTAAAGGTCAAATGTACCATAAAATTTCCAATTTCAAAAGATATTTTCAAGCCACATACAAGAACGAAGGGTACTTTTAGGTATCAGTCAGGTTGTTAACTTAGTGTGCTTGCCTAGCACAGTGCTCCAAACACTTTTGGAGAGTGGGACCCCAACACAGGAGCAGAATTATGCAACATGTGCCTTTGTAACCACTGTTTTCAGTACACAACCTTTGTCTGATTTATGCTGAAGGAAATTGAAAACTTTGAAAACCACAGAGAAGCCTGGGAATCCAATGTTGAAAAAACTCTGCAGACATTTAAGTGTGTCACTTAGAATGAACGTCCTATCACTTGTGCGCCACTTCTTCCACTTGACTGGAAGCAAATCTTGTAAAATACCATAAACCATAAATAAACCATAGCTCAGGGAGATCATCCTTCAGCAGAGAGACTGCCATTTCTGTTTTGTAAGGAGYGTTTGCAAGCTGCCCCTGCCAGAAGGAGCTGCAGCAAAGTGACAAGCGTGAAGGCACATACACCACAGACTTGTTATACCATCTATAGCATCCTTTCTAACAGTAAGATCTTGATTTCCATCACAAAATTCCATTTCTTGCAAATCTGAAAATACAGTTAGCATTTTCAATAATTTAGACTGATTTCCAGGAGGTTAAGCATCATGCTTTATATGCAATATTATATGTTTAAAATGTTCAAAAAGTACAGTATATTATACAGTATAAAGGCAATATTTTTTGTAGCACACATAGAGATAATACTGACAGGTATTTTTACATCAATTGCATTCGTTTTCTTCACCTGTTTCAGATTAAAAACTGGCAAAGTGAGTGTTGCTTCTTCCAMCTCTCAAGATTCGGCAAGTACTTCTCATTTTGTGCTTGCAGCACATAGTTTGAAGCTGCAAACGGTACCTCTGAGGTAGAATAAATAGATAGAATTTATAGGTAAATGCACCAATGCAGCATGTTTCATTGGATCACAAGCCAGCTGTGCTAGGTGATATCTGCAGCGTTGTGGTTTAAAATGAGTAAGTCTGATTCACACTTGAACAAAACAGTGACAGAGTTAGAACGGTCAGCAAGATGGTTCAAAAATCTTTGGCAGTTTGCAGTTTTTCAGTAAGACTGCCTACTCCCCCCCAGGCCCATTGTATTGCAGTAATGTGAACAGATTACTCCAGAATGACTGCAAACAACCCTTTTTGCTCTGCAAATCTGCCTCGGTAGCATCATGTACCTACACCAGTAGCAGAAATCCAATTCACCATCAAATAAGAAATTCTGTAAATGCCCTTTGCTGTACAGAGCTCTGAATCCCATCCCTGACACAGACACTAACAGTGATCTCAGAACCATGTCTGTTTTAATTTCCAGACATACAGCCTTCAGAGATCACACTGACACCTTCTTAGGTATCCTGAAGACAGTGCTGCAATCACATTACTTCAGGTATTTTCTAAAACACTTAAATCTGCTGACAAGACACTGAGTAAAAGAAAATATAGCAATAGACATGTAGGTTGTTATTTCAGTATGGCAAGTTCCTGGGGAGTCCATGGTGAGAAGAGATGGAAAAAGTCAAGCTGCTCAGGACAGGTATTATTGCCAGCACTACAGGGTTCAGAATGATGCAGGATAAGGTAATAAAATTTCTTGCTCCAGAATTTAACTGATTCAACAGAAACTGGAAAAGAAAAAAAAATTAGGAAAAAGCTGAAGACATTACGCTACAGAAAACAACATTGCCTTTCCTTGTCACCTCTCAAATGGCCCAGAGAGAAGGGCTGCTTGCCCATATGGAGGGACTTTGCCCAGTGTCAGATGAAAGCTTCCTTCACCTCTTCCTAACACAGCAATTGTATAAAAGGCACATTAAGATTTCAAGACCACGTTTTAATGGGATTGCTTGCTGGATTGAGGTTGAAAAAGTAGGTTCAGTTCACCTGTGGTTTTAAACTAAAGTAGGTCATCCTTCCTATTTAGTGCTCCTAGAAGTATGCCATTCCTACTCCAGAAATTAAAAAAAAAAAAAAAGCATCTGCAGGTTATTAAAATAATTCCTCTCTTTTTACCATCAATATAGAAATGTATAAACACGATAAAACACACCCCCCAGTTAAAAAACAACTTCTTCCTGTGAGTCAAAGGCCTCACTGAGGTATATTGACTGCACATAATACCCAAATTTAGTTTACATCAGTCAGATCCGATGAGCTGAAACTCTTTACGCCTATATTACCTGAAGTGAATGAGGAGAAAAAAGAACAATTTTTTAATGTAAAGATCTGAGACTTTTTAACATAAGAGCAGTCATGGAATACAGAAGTACACAAATATTTTGCCAGCCTTCTAAATCTTAAATTTTAAGCCATGTATGGTTGTGCTCTGTGATTTCAGCAGGGTTTCTATGTTCATCTAGGGAGTGTTCACATACTTCAGACTGCACTCTATTTCAAAAGTCCTGAGCTGTGAGTATTTAGCACCTCTAGGACCTCTAAGCACCTCTTATTTAATATACCTAGCTCTGACATGACAGCCTTCCCACAGCACAGCATGTGGGCTTTGTTTGAAGGAAGTGGAATATGCAATTACTCTGTTTCCATACTAGTTTCTAGTACAGTAAATTGT